>BQNB010078006.1:0-30674 GCA_026074375.1 Tanacetum coccineum
AAATCAAGAAGAAACCGTGAAAATAGAATGGTTGATAAAAAAACTTGTCAAAATCGGTTGATGTGTGAAAATAGGTTGATGTGTCGAAATTGGCTAGAGGCAATTTCGGTTGATTTTAAATCGGCTAATGTCTAATTCGGTGCAATGTCTAAATCGGATAATGTCAATTTCGGTGCAATGTCAAAATCGGCTAATGTCAATTTTGGTGCAATGTCAAATCGGCTAATGTCATTTTCGGTGCAATGTCAAAATCGGCTAATGTTAATTTCGGTGCACTCATATGCCTAAATCGTCTCATTCAAACTTTTGCGGAAAACTAATTTTATAAACACCTAAAAGACACACTTTTTAACGTTTTTTGTTGATTTCTTTTGCAAAACTAAGTATAACTAAGATACTCTTAACATAAAAACACAAACTTTATGATTTTTAACACTGGAAAATTTACCACTTTTTGAATCATGAAAAAGTACAAAATAAGCTTGAATTTTTTTAAGAAGAACCTTGTTTCTACTTAAAAAAAACTACTAAATTAATAAGCTAAACAAACTTATCTATAGAAAACAAGAAACTTTAACCAAATAAGCTCGAAATAAACTCATATAAGCCACGGTCTAGGATTGTATGAAGCTTAATAAGCTCGAACCACTACAACAAATCACCAAAAACCACTTAGCGATTGATACCACATGTTATCCCAAGTAGTATCCACTTCACAACAATAAGCAACACAATAATAAGCCAAATGGAATAAGCTAGAAAAGAGAGAAGGGAAATAGAAAGATTATATTAGAGAGAGGAAAAGAGGGTGGAGGGTTTTCACATGTAAAAACACACCCATGAAATGACCAACCAACACGCTCTCATGTATGGAGAGGGGATTTTATAGTCTAAGGCCTCTAGTAGGCTCATGAGATTTCCTTAATGGGTCAGGCTTGGCTTCAAGTGTGCTTTAAGCCCGAAACATGGACAATATTATATTACAGTCCAAGCCCGTTAAACTCGACTAGCCTATTACAAACGAAGATTAATAATAACTAAGATGATCGATAACATTCTTGTTTGACTTAATAAAATAAAGGCTAACACAATCACCACCTATTGTGGTGGTGTTTTAAGCCGCGGCAAGGAGACAAGAGAAAGAGAGGAGAAAGATTTTTAGTAACTTGTGTGTGTGAAATGAAACCAAGAAGTTTGTTTTATATAGTGGAAAGGATAGGGTTAAGTATGTGCCATGGCTCCATAAAATGGCTAGAACCACTCTTGTTGGTCCTTGTGGTTACGTCGAATAGGGGGAGGGAAACAAGCAAACCATGAGCCAACTTGAAATAAAATGCTTGTACTCTTTACATGGTTAGTGCTTTAGTGGTCTAAGTTTTCATTTTCAAAATGTAAGAAGTGTAAGAAGTCACATGTGATTATTGCATGGGAAGTTTGTGTTTGAAAGTGACCTTTAAAGAGGTCATTTTCTCATCTTACATGCACATGCATGCTTGGAAGAATCAAAGATGCTCTTGGATTTAATTTGGTGAATAGCACCAAAAATATTGAAGAGGAAGGGGAATATGGTTAGAAATTTTTGGCACTAGGATGAATAAGGGGTGATAACTTGGGTTTACATGCAAAGGTGGTAGGTTTTTGGTGTTCCGTTAGGCATAAAATGATAAAAAAACCCAAAAAGCCACAGCGAAACAAAAGTCTTAAACGAAGTGTACTTAACTCATGTAACAACTAAAAAAGATCAAAATGAGTAAAAAATGAGAGACTTATTTTAGTCCAGAGTCGAAACGCATCCGATAATGTTTTTCAGTTTTTACATGGGACAACATCCCGAATTTAGGTCAATTTAACACGTAATCTATAAAAGTTAAAATAAACTTACTAACAAAGTTTAAAATAATGATCAGTTAGGCTAAAAGAGCGTGGGAATTTACGACGTGTTACAAATCTTTTCCTCGTAGAAAGAGCTTGGACGCACAAAGCTAAATAAGGTCGTGGTATTGTGACGAAGATGGGGGTATAGCGACAAGATGCAGATAATTTCTTTCTTGAACTGGTCTTATTCGCACGTCACCAAGTAAATTACTGGAACCAGACTCCTCGAAATTCTAACATACCTTATCACAATCGGGATACGACTTTTCTTCAAACGTGACCCTCTACGGTCTATAATCTCACCAGTTCTTCAATGAAGTATGAGCTTGTCGCGAGTTTGGATCTCATCTAACAGCGGAATGGCAAGTGTTTCGTCGGATAAACACTTCTTCAAGTTAGACACATAGAAAGTTCTATGCACTCGGCTCAGTTGCTCAGGAAGTTCGAGTCGATAAGCAACGGTTCTAATCTTGGCAAGGATTTTGAAAGGTCTAATGTAGCGTGGGTTCAGCTTTCCCCGTTTGTCGAAATGTATCACCCCTTTCCATGGTGAAACTTTCAGCATAACTCTATCTCTAATTTAAAACTCAAGAGGTTTACGCCTTACATCCGCGTAACTCTTTTGACAATCTCTAGCAGCTTGAATCCGATTCTTGATTTGAATTATCTTTTTAGTTGTTTCATGGATAATCTCTAGACCAGTGAGTTGACTATCTCCAACCTTGGTCTAACAGACATGTGATCAGCACTTGCGACCATACAATGCCTCGAATGGTGCAGCCTTAATAATTGTGTGATAACTGTTGTTGCAAGAGAATTCCACTAAGGGGAGATGTCTATCCTAACCCTTTCCAAAATCAATCACACATGCATGTAGCATATCTTTTAACGTTTGGATGGTCCTCTCACTTTGACCATCAGTTTGCAGATGATAAGCCATACTCATATTCTGAAGTGACAGTCAGAAATGAGATGTAAATCTGCTATCGCGACTAGAGATGATCGAAACTGGCAATCCATGATGTCAGGTCTTGATTCAGCTTGAATCACATGATATTTAATGATTTAGAATAGAGAGAATTAAGAGAGGAATGCAAGTATTTCCCAATTTCCAAATTTTATAACAAAATAGAAAAAGGGAGGGAAAATAGTTTGTTACAAGCCTTAACCACCTAGTGATGATTAGGTGGCTATTTATAGGAGAGGGAGGTTAGCTTCCCTTCTTTTATTTTCCTAATATTGCTATTTAGTCTCTAATCTTTGGTAAATATGCTATTTTCCACTTTTAGCATATTAAACCTTATTACAAACTACTTTACACTATGTAAAATAAAGACTAAACACTAAAAATAAATAAAACCACTTAAAGTATCATAACCAACACTTTTATGATACTAACAATCTCCCCCAAAGGGTCAATTATTATGGGCGTTCCCTTCTTGATCCAAGTGGTCTTCCGTTCACATACATTTCTCAACGTCTCATCTGATCATGATACTTTAATCGTTCTTTAATTTCTTTGGCAAACAGTTGTAGGTATTCAGAATCTTCTTTACTGAGAAGGTCACATAACCATACTTCACATTATTATTGTAGCTCTTTAACCCTTCCAATACTCTTCTCAATGTAGCATCACGTAACTTATGAATTTCTTAATGTCTCATAATTCTCTTTTCTTTCTTGCTATTCTCGTATATGATGCCATATACGGGCTCAGTGGCAACGGAGAACATCTCATACTTTAATGTCGAGGAAAGTGATTGTTGGTGCAGTAAGGTTGACCTTCTATTGATAGCTTTCTACACCTAGCTGGAAATCATGCACTCTTTCCCTGATCACTATGCTTCTGATGAAGACAGACAATGACCACAACAATACAGTCTCAGCATAGTTTGAGATTCTTATAATCTGATTCAGTGATAGACACTATACTACCATTTGCTCTTCTTGCAACAATCTCTGTTATAAACTTATGCTCATGGCCAGTTCCTAATAAGTCTTGATGATTTGAACAATCTTTGAATTTGAGTAGACTTCTTCTTTTGGCTTTCCAGGTTCTTGTTGTTTCTTGATGTAGAAGATCTCTGGATGTAGATTCTTCTAATGTTCGACCCCGTATCAAGCATAGGGATTAAACCTCTTCATACATTTGGTTACCTATTTGGAAGTTCTTTCTTCAATATCATCATCAGGAGATCTAACTGCATGAGACTTGTGTAAAGACAATACCATCTTCTCGGGTCCTGTGTTTCCTTTCTTTAGGTACAAAAGATCTTGATTAACCAAAGATAGTGCAGGAGATTTAGGGTCTCTTTGGCACCTTTGACCAACTAGAGTTGGCTTTGGTTGATATGGTAGGACTACAATTTATTTTTTGCTTTCCTACACAATGTAACTTTTCAAGAAGTTTTGCATCTGATCAATGTGGTATTGATGCACATCTCCCGAAGTGCATTGTTGTCTTAACATTTCATCAACAACTTTGCGTAACTTTGCTTCATCAATAGTTCGTGATATTTCATCCACAAGTTCTTGTGACACTTTCTCATTAGGAAGCACATCATCATCTGTGGCATACGAATTTGACCAAAAATTAAAGTCATCAGATTGTTCTTGATTACCTGACGTTGATGGACCTGGTTCACTTTCATAATCTTGACCAGATGACGATTCTTCAAAAACAAACGTTTCATGCTCAGATGTCTTCTGCCTCTTTGCACTATTATCCCCCTCAGGATGAGCATCATCATGAGGATCGTCTTGGTCTCTAGGGCGAATGACAGAAGGTCTACAAGGGGTAGTGTCCACCTGAAGTCTTTCAAATTTATACTTGAGAGCGAGCCAAATTGGTAAATCGTCCTGTTTCAGCTGAGGGTTGTCTTTCATAGTCAGATATAGTTGATGTTGTTGTTCTTGTGTAGAAGTTGGTGTAGCTTGAGTCGGGTGCACATGCAAAATATGACCTGACATATAATTCCTAACGGATGAATCAATCTGCGAGGAAATGTGGTTAGTGATAGCATCATTAATTTTTGAAGAAATCTCGTATCAAAGATTCCCGCATTCCTGCTGAATTGCATCTGTAATCATCTTGGCCACATCTGCTTGACTCTTTTCTCTTTCCATGATAATCCCCTGTGCAACATGAAGTGTAACTTATTTGTTGGTAAATTCCTTGATACGATCATCTACCATCTTGGGCAACGACTCTTGCATAATTTCTTATAAATGTCAAGCAAGTTCATTAAACTTCGTCCTAGGCATGGACCTTCTCTTGAGATGGCCAAACAAATAACCGTATGTTCCTTGTAGCTCATCAAAGAAACTCTTGTATCTTTTAAAGCGTCCAGTCTTAGGTTTGAGTAATGATAAGAGGCTATTGGTATCAGATATTTTGGAAGAAGATGATGATGGTGTTGAAGATGAAGGTGGTGGAGCATTTACCGTCAATTCCTGACGTTTCTCAGTATCCGAAGATATTAGAGTAGAATAAATCCTAGGGGATCTAATTATTGTGGGGGATGGTGTACTCCTAGACTCCTCTACATGCTTCCCTTTCTCCCTTCATTTCAACTCATAATCATCCTCTGCTGACTCTTCCTCCTCTTCATTAACATTTACAGATTGTTCAGCAGCAGTTAACTCCACCTTCAGACTTTCCTTATCACTCCTAGTCTCTAACCTAGTGTCGGGATCAGTTTGATTATCATCATTCCTAAGGATAGAACTATCAATCTCAACATTTTCAGCATTCTTTGTTCCTTCAACCAATTTATCAATCTCCTCAACCATCAAGTGCTCTTTGACTCTTTCCTCATTTTCCTTGGCTTCAAGCTCTTCATGACTTTTCTGCTCTGCAAGACTTAATTGAAGTGTATCTTGAAAGATTATATCATCAGCCTCAACAGTAGTTGTAATTGGTGTTAGTGGAGTAATTCGTGTTGATCATCTTGGAGGAATACGAAGTCTAATTACAGTAGACTTCAGGGTTAGGTGTCCTAGGGGTGCTAGTTGTCCTATGCGTTCCCTGGGTAGACTCAATCGGCTTCCTATGCCCGTTCCCGGGTAAACGCAATCAGTTTGTTGACTGGTCGTAGCAACATCTACCCTAAACACCACATCATACATTCGATAATGAACCTAAGTAGTATTATTATTATATATTTTATAGGTACGTAAGACTGCGAATCAACCGTCCTTATGCTTCCCTGAATTGAATATGTTCTTAACCATTGCATCACCTTCCAAATTGTGGTACTTATCACGAGCTCTTTGAGAAATCTCAGGGAATGCAGTCATGTAGTGTCCTACAATGAGTTTTGTGAATCTTGGATAAGGAATTGGTGTTGATGGATTTTTGAGTGCATAATGCAATCCTTCCCAGAGTAGCTCAACATTATCTACATGTATATTGTTAACAAAACAATATAACATCTGCATAATCTCCAAAGGCGGTTGATCATGACTAGTGACTCGCGTAGTAAGACATAGAGCAAATATCTTGCCAAGTGTCTTCCATGGTTGTAAAAGTCTTGTCGTCTTGAAGTTGGATGGTGATCTTAACTCCAGAGTAAAACCAAGAGTATTCAGAAAGAATGGAACCATATCTAAAAACTTTGGAGCAACAACAAATCTTTCATGATTGTTATCGGTAGCATGAGGCAGATGAAAGATTCGTCTGAAATCATTAAAAGTCATTGTGATCTCTTTTCGATCAAGCACAAACTTAAGCCTATACTTTGATCCATATTCTTCTTGCAAAGTATGCCAGAACTACCCCAAGTATATCCATGAAACGGATGTCAAAGCAGCAATGCTGAATCTGAGTGGATGGTTCTGAATGATGTTTTTCATGATTTTGCTTGCATTCGGATACAACGGATTATCAGGATCAATCTTCTTATTAGCATCCATAAGTGCATAGCATTTTTTTGGTGGACACAATTCGTCTTGATGAACATCCGCTAGTCTTTGTGGTTGTGCCATGATGATTACTGAATGAGTGAATATAGAATGTTAGATATCAAACAATTTATATTTAACATTTTTGTCTCTTTCCGCTCTGTCTGTTTTATATGTTCTGGCAATTCTTTTTGAACATATTTTTGATCAGTTTATTTCTCATGTGCTTATTCTTGCTTTTTCTAGCACATGCCATACGCTTTATTCGCATTGTTCTTTTGATTTCTCTTTTTGTGTGTTCTGGTATTTCTTTTTCGAACACACTTCAGATTTGCTTTTTCGCATATGGTTTTTTTATCTCTCTTTCTGTTTAGAATATCCCCACTAGAAATTCTTTGTGAAATGATACTCTTTAAAGAATGATGCAGATACTCTTTGATTTTGAATAAGACTCAATTTTAGAAAAATTAAAGAGATATCATTCATATTCTTAAAACTTTTTGTGAAAGAGTGCCATTTTTGACACAATACAAAAATTTGAGAACTTTGTCAAAAACATTTGTGCAAAAGCATTTGTATTTGATAACATAGAATCATTCAAACTCAATTCAACAACTGAATGGTCACTAAGTTACTCACTCCTCATTCTGTTCATTGCAGAAAATGGTCAAAACCGGACATGACTTATACCACTTAAACAATTGAGAATTGAATTATCAGACTCTAGTTATTCTAAAATTCTTAATTTTTGCTTCTTGTAATAAATCTTATACTATGTAAACAAACACATCTAATTCATCAACTGAATAGTCACTAAGTCACTCACTCCTCATTCTGTTCAATGCAGAAAACGGTCGTAACCGGACATGACTTAGACCAGTTAAACAATTAAGAATAGGCATATTTGATACAAAGTATAACATTCATCAAAACTTGATAAGTTGTTTTCCATTTTTGCGGTACTTTTTCACAAATGTTTGAAATTTCACATCACATGAGATACTGATCTTGTTTTTTACAGACATTTGAGCTTCAGACAACACATTCAAACAGTTATCAATAATTCATATTAAATCTAGAAAGCCCCCCCCCCCCTAAATTTTTTAAAGCATTTAACAACAAATTCGATAGTTTTGAAATTGTTAGTTGACTTTTGCAAATTTAACTTCCGAAATTGACTTTTTTAAATTTTTGACTTCTGAATTTTGACTTTTTCATGCTTTGTCTTCCGAAATGGTTCCTTATCAATTCTGACATGTCGAAAATGAATATCTTGGCCGATTTTTTTACCAAATTCGATCTAATTAACCGTTAAGAATCCTTTTTGATCATTATTTGGCATTTATTTCCATTTTAATTATTTTCGACAGATCTTAAAAACTTTCGAATTTTGACCATCATGTTGAATTTGATATTTTTAGAGATTCATCAGTTTAAATCACAATTAACACAACACAAACATCATTATTAGCATTATTAATCCTAAATCTATCATCAATTATCAAAATCCCTAAATTTAGAAAACCCTAAATCTTATCGAATTTTCATTCGATCTCAATAACATCAAAAATCATTTTCAAAACCTGTTAAATGCATAATCACTTACGTATGAGAAAAGAAGAAGAAGGTGATCGTTGTTAATAAACTCAAAATCAATGATTTGATCTTTTCTTCTTTTTCGACAGCAATTTCGGAATAAAAATAAAATAAGAAATGAATTATTATTCTTATTTATACCGTCCGAAATTGGAATTTTGGAAAGTGACAATTTCAGTCCTTGGAGTTTCTCCTTTCGAATTTTCATTTGAAAATTGACAGATTTTGTCCTTGTAGTTTTAGATATCAAATTTAATACCAAAAATTTCAAAAACTCCCCCTTGGAGTATGATCCCTTTGCACAGTTAGCCCGTTATCATAATTTTCTTCTTTTTCAAAGTCCAGATTTTCATAAAATAATGAAAAATTCCCCCTCGAAATTATACCATTTTTTATAAAAACTATCAAATATTTGAGAGATCATTGTTTTTATTAAATTTTGAAAGCTAGGTGAAACTAAAATTTAGACTTTGTACGTGAATGGGAATTACAAAAACGCATGTTTTGACAATGAGAACACATTTGTTATCAAAATAACTCCCCCTCAGATCATGATCCAGTACAGACAAGGAAAGCAATATTAAGAAAATTATCGAATCATGAATCTGATTGTAATGAGAAGACATGTGATTTTGATTAAATTATGTTTTTAGGATTTCTTCATTTTTTATTTTTGTATTTGATTTTTTTTTGAAAAACATTTAAGGAAATCTTTTTGTGGTTTTTATATTTTCAATTTTTATTTTGTTTTTGAAAAATTTATTTACAAGTTTTGATGTATGATCTTTTTTTCAAGAAGATAACTGATGTGTGTTTTCTACAAGCTTTAAATTTATAATAACTAGAAATAACGATTTTAACCAAAAACACAACATTCGGGCAAGTATACCCTATTCGAGTGTAATATAGTATTGGGTAAGTCCAGGTCGTTCCACGGGATTTGTAGCAATTCACATATTGTTTATCAAGTAACAAAACTAAATGATTGTCACGGATCAAATAGCTAAACATGTGTATAAAGTAAGCGAGAAACAAGACATGATCCACATAACATAATAGATATAGATAGAGCAAGACTTTATATAAACAAAGCATACAAGTCATATATGATGGGTAATCATAATAACAAGCATATCTACCAATGATAACATAGAATCCTTTCGGGCTATATACTACATCATCACGAGCGCATTAAGAATGGTTTATATCAACTATGCATATATATGAATTCCTCCCAACCCGGTCGGTCAACATAAGGAAAGATCTTAAACATTATTCTACTTAGGTTGTTTATCAATTTACCACACCATTCTCACAAGCATGATATTGATTTATATGACCAACATGATTCAAAATATATCAAGGCAATTAATCCTTTCGGCCTATTTTAATTGCAAAATATATCAAGAGATAAACAATTATCTAAGTAAGATAACATCGAATTCATAAACATGCATATTCATAAATCATAGCAAAATCATCCAAATATTATTCATGTTTCACATATAAGAGCAAAGTAACAATACCAATATTTCAACTACAACAACCATCAACCCAAAACTAGTAGGTTCCATGATCAACCAACAACCAAATGCTACTGAGATAACCCGGAAAATACCATGTAACTTCTGGAAATCCGCAACATATCACCAAATGGAGTGTTTGGTAACAAGGTTTATGGAAATGGATGGTATATGATCTAGATATGGTGTAGAACTTCTAGAAATATATGTTTTAGTGGTGGTTTATGGTGGAGAGTGGTGGTAGCATGGCGGTTTAGAGGGGTGTTTAGATCATTGGATCCAAAGACCCTCACCACTCCTTCCTCCTCTCCAAAGGCTATAGAGATTGTGTGTGTAAGATAGAAGTTTGTGTGTGAGATGTGTGTGTTATGGGATGGTTTGAGAGGGTATTTATAGGCTTTTTCGGGGCCAAAGTGCGCATCACTTACAAAAAAGTGTGCAGCACTTCGGGTGTTAATGCACTTGGCAATTAATTGCCTTTAATTTCCTTTAATTCCTGTTCTAGTGGAAAAGTGCGCCGCACATTTATGCAAAACCGGCGCACTTCTGGCCGTTTTCAGCAAATGGCTTTTTCCAAAGTTGTAGATAATTGAATTCTCTTCGCGTGGCCGCTTGAACCAACTAAAACGGAGTTCGTATGACCGAGTTATGGCCAAACCAGTGAACAGGTGTCGGGAAGCATTCAGCTTTAGTTCTTTTTTCGTTTAAGCTTTAAATCTTCGTGTTTTCTTCCGTTTTCTTCCACGACACATTCCAAGAACCTACAATAGCAAATATACTCTATTCTATACCAAAAGTTCTTATGTTTAACCGATTTATATATTTAAAAGCATTGATATCGCGTATAAAAACATGATTTGAGCGTTATCAAATCCCTCACACTTAAAACTTTGCTTGCCCTCAAACAAATATAAAAATAAGAAATTTTATAAACAAGGTCATAGGTGACAAGACAAGAAATTTTTTTTTATATATTTTTTTAAATTTTGTCATATGAAATAACATTGCTGTCACTTGTAATTTCAATATTTGTATCATCAACAAAAATGGGTTGTTCAGAATACTACATCTCTTGTACACTTTGATCAATCGTATTGTTATCTTGATAAGTGTTGTAATTATGTACCTCAAAGAGAACATCTAAATCATAAGCAGAGAGTTTAGCCATAAGAACCACACTTGCCGATGGAGCTTCATCACAGTCTGAGTCGAATGCATCAAGATTATTAGTCTGGAAGATAGCAGTAGTTGGTATTGTCTGAGTGTCTGGGCTTGATTCAACTTTGTCTTCTTGATCCGCTAAGAATGCTAGTTGTTCCTCATCAAAAATAACCCCTGATTCTTGAGCTTGAGCAAGTATCATCTTTTCTTTAAACCACTTTGAATTCTTTGGCCTCTTTAGTTGAGTGCACTGTCTTACCATATGACCTTCACCCCTATAGTTGTAACAATGAATAACCTTTGTATGATTTTTTGCAGAATATCCCATATTTCTATTAACCCCTGTCCATTAGCATTACCCTTTGGTCTACTGCCTGCATAACCATGAGTCTGTCTCCCCTAAAAATTCGGCACTGTGACCATGCCGTCTTGAATAATGGCTTAGTTCCTTGGATTAGAAGAGGTCCTGAGTTGGTCATTGGTTAGTGGATATCGTGAGGCAAATGTTGTGCTGATGAATGCCATTGCTTTGTTTAGATTGGCAATTGGATCATCTGGGAAGAAATGATGGTACTATAAGTCCTGAATCCAATTAAGGAAACACCACTTGTGATTGTTGTTGAGGAGCAGGTGTTTGGTAAGATTGTTGATGAACCACTGGTGCTTGATGAACAACTGGTGTAGAGTATGATTGCTAATGAACTGGTGCTTCATATGGTTGTGGTTGTGGAAGAGATGTGTAGAATTGTTGAGCAATTGGTGAAAGCTGTTGGTGATACTGTGATGAGTTGTATTGAAGTTGATGATTGTTGGAGTATGGAGGTATGATGTATGAATTAGCAACCAAGGCAAGAGGATCAGGAAATCTTTCCCTCATCATATGCACTTCATTAGCATGAACCTCATGTTTCCTGAGACACGCATAAAGTTGATCAAAGCTTGATTTGTGCATATCTTTTGCTAATTTGACATCAATGACAATCTTGCTCCATTCTGACTGAAGGTTATTCACAAACTTAGTATTCACTTGAAGTTTTTTCATAGTCATCCCAATCGTGTTCATATCATTAATAAACTGAGCAAATCTTAAGTAATATGAGTGAATTGATTCCCCCTTCTCAGATGTGAATCGATCAAACTCATTATACAACTATGATTCTCATTCTTGTAGTGAGAGTTCTGTACCTTCGATAAGTACTGAATCTGTCCCAAATCTCCTTAAGCAATCCGTGTGATGATCACAAAGAGTATAAACAGCTGGTGGCAAACCCTGGAATAACAATAATCGTTACGCTTAATGTCACAATTCTTACACGAATCTTTTAATTTTTTCAGTGAGATCTTCATAAGTCCTTGGTCTTGTGGATGCCAGTGAAGTTGGAGTGCCAGGTACTTCGACCGTTCCATATTTAAATGGACCATTGTGTGACAACCGTGACTTTATCGAGGTTAGTTTAACCGCTAAAGTTAACTTGCCTAGCTTTATGTGTTTTGATTTGTGTGTGTAAGTCGATTTGGTGGTTTATGTGGTTTGATATATGTGTTATTATATGAGTTTGTTAGAGTGGAAATGATGATCAGTCCATTGAATTTTCGTATGTGATGGTGATTTCGGAAGTATAGTGATTTTTATTATTTTATCGTCGGTAAAATTAATGAAGTGTGAATCGTTAATTTCGAGTTGAAAATTTAATTAGAATGTTGAGGTTTGATAATTTATTTATGAGGTAATTAATAAAAAATAATTCGAGAAAAATAATATTAAGTAGTGTAAGTGTTTTTATTTTAAGTTTAGTGTATTTATTTAATAAGGGTTTTAAGTAAATATATAATAAATATAGTTTTTATAAAAAATAAATATAAATAACATATTTATATGTATAAATTTCGAAATTATAAAAAAATAAAAAAATATAATTAAGGGGTGTTTGTGGGTCGGTTCAAAGAAAAGGAAAAAAAAGGAAACCAATTTGACTACAATTAAGATTCTAGGTAGTATAAATATAAAATCAATAAATTCCTAAATCACTTTTCTCTCTCTCTCTTTGTTTGTTCGGCTGATTCCCTCAAGAAAGAAAAAAATATTTTTTTTAATCAAGAACCAAGGTGGTGATTCAAGTGTAATCAAGTAAAGGTTTAGGTATGTTTTCAATTAAGTTTTTGGTTTAATCTTTTATAATTAGTAACTTTAATTGATGGAATAATTAGGGTTCATAAATTTTCTATAAATTAAATAATAAAAAAAACTATATGGGAGTGTTCGTGATTAATTTAGAGCATGTGGGTGTAAAAACGTTTTTAGGTTAGATCGCGTTAAATTGAAAGTTAGGGTTTGGCATAATTTTAGGTCGTGTTGATTGAATGATATCTCAATGATAAAAACGAGTTTTGGGTTGAATTTTATGCCTAAATTGAAGCTCAGAGAGTCTAGTTTTCAAAAAGTCTGGCCCCGAAAGGTTTTGAGTCAGGAAGTTAGTCAAATAATTCTTGCAAGAAAAGTTTTCAAAACAGTAAATTCGAGTCAGATTTGGGTCTGATTTCGGGGAGTAAAACCCCTACTTAAAAGTTGAATTGAGGTTAGCCAAAAATGATAGGTCATATTTTATGTGTCTATTAACTCCAGCTCAAAGCACAAATCTTAATTCATTGTCTAAGTATTTTTAGAAAAATCAAACGTTTTGGTGTGCGTTTAGATCCGAATTTGAGTACTTTGTGATGTTGAATTTTTATAAAATAGTTAGGCTTTATAATATTTTTTCTAAAAAATCACAGTAGTTCATAACCCATTGGGAAGGTAGGGAATGAAAGGGGAAAAGTCAATTTGGTGATTTAGTATTTTATTTGTGGTCATAAAGTGACTATAACATTCTGCTAAAAATCTAGAAAATTAAGAATAAATGATTAAAGGTATTTAAAGTATAATAAGATATGGGAAGTATGGTAAAGGGTTTATAATCATAATATAAACTTAGTAGTCCATCAATTGATTGTTACATCGTCTTGGGCATTTAGCCTAATCCGTAACATGGGTTTTATTGTGTTTATTGATTTCAAAGGATTTTGGAAGTAGTTGTGCACCGGTTATTTTTCATAGTCTATATTTAGTTTTTTCATGGGATGAAAGATGAGCAAAATATGTTTGAAATGTTTTAATCGCTGCGATTAGGTGTTTTAAATTTCTTTTTGGACATTATAATGGCCATAATGACTATGTGATAACATGTGTTATTTAGGATCAGAAGAGTACGCCATACCTCAAGCTTCGTATTATTGGATTGAAGGGTAACCCCTACCCATATTATGTTGGTTATTGGATCGGATGGGTACGCCTACCCAATGTGAGATGCTGTGTGATACCTTCATGGTGAGCTTGGTTTCTTTTAGTGCCAGCTATTCTAAGTCCGAAGGGGAAGTTATGTTTGTGGATTATATGATTTGATTTTGGTTGCATGATAGCATAAGTTCATGATACTTTATTATTGTCCTTCTTTGTTTTGATAATCACAGAAAAAGCGAGTATTATTGCGTGTCTAAAACCTTTGACTCCACACCAATATAGTTGTTTACTTTTAAGCATCATTTTTAGGTGAGCATCATGAGGAAAATAAAGTTAGGAAGATTGGCTAGTGAGACCGTAGGCTTGCATGCGGAGTTTCCCTAGTTTTCCTTTCGTGTTTGTTTTAAATTAAATCTACGATTGTTTTAGGCTTTGGATTATTTTGTTATGTCTTTGTATTGGAGTGACTCTTTTACCTCAATACAAGACTCCTTTTTCGTGTGTTTGGTATTGTCATGACACTTTGTGTCCCTTTTGTTTTATTTAATGCATTTAGTTTTCTCTATTGTTGACACCATTGTGTTGTGATGATACCCATGATGTTACGCCTCGTGTTTCTGCCTTGGTGGGGTGTGACAGATTGGTATCAGAGCCATTGGTTATAGAGAAGTAGGTGGTTTGACCTAGACTATAACCTAGGAGTCCTTCATATAGCTGCATAATAGGATCTATGTGTTTAGCTATTTGGGCTTTTTGTTTTCTTGCTTATCTGAGAATTTTATCTCAATCTACGAGCTACTCGATATCAAAAGATCCAGAAGAGGAGCCAATTGAGGAAGAGCCTCTCGAGGAACGAAGGAGGAAGGGTAGTTAGAAGAGTTAGAGAAAGAGGCATACTAAGATCTTCTGTCGGATGCTCGTAGCAGGCCTGGACCCGCATAGTCGGGTGACTCTTGCGAAGGCAAAGTTAAACCCAAGTGAGGCCCAGCATAAGTTTATCCAGTCTTTTACCTCGTCACGTTGCTATCAATGATTTCTTTCGGATATTACGTCTTTTGGGAGCACATTCGAGAAACCTTCCTTTTTTTTTTTTTTTTTTTTTTTTTGTGATGCAGTGTTGATCGGATCTTTTTGTCGTTTTTGATTTTATCTTTATATAAAATGAATAATGGTTTTGATGGAGCACGTTTTCTGTGTTAGGTTAGAGTGGTTTAGAGTGTGCAATGTGTATCATGTGTAATATGTGTATTATCATTGAGATGAGTAGTCTTGGAAGCAAGGACCACGTGTGAAATGATGCACATATAATTAAAGGTGGACCAACATAATTTAAAAAAAGGCATCACATACAAAACTTGTGACCATGATTGCATTTATTTGTTTAACACCTCCAAAATACGATACCAGCGGAAATATAACATTTCGGGTTGCTACTCATAATACATGCACACGAGTCCCAGTAAACGCCAAAAATACGTTTATTAACAAATTTCATCTCATTAGTTTAAAAGAGAATCAGACTTACAAGATAGGTCCCCAAACTATACAAGTCATATCACGACTTCATTTCAAAAATGTTTTATTAATTTATAAACATATGTTCACCGAGCCTTCATTCTTGATATCCGCGTTCCGTCCCATCCAAAACAATCTTCATACCCAAACCTGAGAAAAACATTGCTTAAAGAGGTCAACATAAAAATTGGTGAATTCATAGTTTTATTAAATCGTATAATGCAGGACCGCAAGACTTTCCCTGTGGACATGCATCCCATGCAACCATCACAGAATGTAATTACATTTACCTAAGCTCATGACACCGAAGCTAATAATAAAAGTGGCATATCATCTCATCCCACAATTAATAACGACAGTGGCATATCATCTCATCCCACATATAAAAGAAATGGCATATCGTCTCATCCCACATATAAAAGAAGTGGCATATCGTCTCATCCCACATATAAAAGAAGTGGCATATCGTCTCATCCCACATATAAAAGAAGTGGCATATCGTCTCATCCCACATATAAAAGAAAATGGTTGGCAAGCAAAACTTAGGCAACACATAAACAGGAAAGGTAAATCAAGACACTTGTGTCCATAGCAAAAGTAAGTATGTATTCGCGACCAACAGTGAATTCAATTAATGTATCCCATAGCGAGCTATGCAAATAAGTATGTAAACCAATATGAAATCAACCATATAAACGCATTTGCAAACAAGCATATTCTCACCCCAAAACAGTTAAAAACCAGTAAAACATGGGGGCTATGAACTCACCTTGATCAACGATCAAGATCAAATAAACCGAATAAATCACAACGAAGCGGCAACGATCTCGACCACGACCTATAATTATGTCGCTCGATTACAATATGAATAAAGTACTATCAACGATGTGTACATCGTTACAACGAAAACATATATATATTTATATATATGTTTACATACATATATGTGATGAGAAATCCACGTGCGCGTCCTAACCTTAACACTGAGTATATTTTATATATACTATTTTCCATTTGTTCACCTACTATTTCACTTTATTAAAAATCTTTCTATTTTCAATAAGTTTCCCTTTTTAGTAAGTCTCGACACAATATTATGTTTATAATAATATTTATTCACCTCGTCGAACCTTCGACGCTTAATATTAGTCATTAATCTCGCATAATGATATCACATTCCAACTATTACGAAAAGTTACCGTTAATACTTTCCATATTAGAATCGACCAATGGTCCCTCAAAAATAGTACTTACATAGTATTAGTAATCGATATATTTTTTTATTAATCGAATAACCATCACAACACGTGAAACGTTTATTAAAGTTTTTCGTTGACTTTAAGTTTGACTTTATAAAATAATTTATAATTTTCTAAGTCTGACCTGACTATAACACCCCTAAAATCATCCTTTTCATGACTCGGGTTATGAAGAGAAATTTATGGCGAAACGATTTCCGAACAACCTTTTAGTTTTAAGGTAGAGGCCAAGCAAAGAGACCGAAACCCAACAGAAAATTGACCAAAAAGCCCCCTAACCAGTTTTCTGCCGAAAAGTATTACCAAAACGATACCTGCGTTTGCGTTTTGCCGACCCGTTATAGAGACGTTTCTAATTCTAAGAAAACCTTGAAAAGGTAAAAACCCGTATTTTATTTTGAACAACTTTCCAGTTTTGTTCCGAGACGCCGAAACTGAACTCGACTGAAATGGGCGAAAAAAGCACTCGCATCAGGTCTGATGTCAGTGAACTATATTACCAAAAAGCCAGATTTTGCCCCCGCCTTAAGACCCGTTATCACTCGCTTTTAGACTTAAAGAACCTCGCGGGGAAGTAAAACGACCTTCCGAACGACTTTCATGTTTCGGCCGAAGGCCGAAACGGACTTGAAAGTGCCGGAAATGCTATCTTAAAAACCTGACAGCAACCACTATTTTAACAATTGCTAGATTTTTATACCTCGAATATATATCTCGTTTTCGCTCTAACTTATTCGTTATTAGGAGTTAGAAGCTCCGTTTTATATCGAAACGATCGTCTCGGAAAGCTTTATCATATTTCAAAGCCTAAAATCAGATTTTACGAAATCTCGATCCTCGTTTGGCGTGCTAAACTTTCTGCACAGAATCCTCTTGTTACTAATCACGCCAAAATCCGTTTTTGACCAACAAGCTCATCTAAACTACATTCAATATACCTTAATACTTTCATACTAACCACTTCCTATCATAACCCAATCAGTCTATAAATACGCCGCAACTTCAATGGATTATTCATCACATATATACATATTCCCAAAAATCGAAAATCAAAATGAATGGGATAATCGAAATAGACATAAAAATGAAGGCTCACTTATGCTATATGGAGCAAAGTCGGAAAGCAAAAGGAACTCGTCTCGTCCTTCTTGCTTCTTAGCCGTGGCTCACCCTCACCCGAACCAAACCAAAGCCAAACTCGAACCAACCCAATAACTTTCAATAACCAACACACAACCCTTTGTTTTGTTTTTTCCCCACCCCCCCCCCACCCCCCCTGTACCCCGGTTCGAACCCACAACCTTCCAAGCAAAACCACTTCCCTTGGACCCATAGCTATGGTTCGAAACCCGCAACCTTCCAACCAAGCCAAACCAAAAACCCTTTTGTTTCAATAAAACTCAACCTTAAACAAAACCTTGTTGCATAACACTTTTTATAGCATGGATATCAAGTTATGATCTCCTAAACAATATTTGGGTATTAGAAAATCAAAAACCACCACAGGATAGTGGTGTTTTGTGTGCCGAGGCCCGAAAGCCCAAAAAGAGAGGAAGAAAAGAGAAAGCAAGCTACAACTTGGTTCTCACTTGATTCATATCATCATTTGAGTGATACTTGAATGTGTTCTTAAGATTAAGAATCAAAATGAATTGTGTGTGTGGGGTGGTGATACTCGACTGAAACCACAAAGAGAAAGGGAAAAGATATGACCAAATGAAATGGATAACTTGTATATATTCTTTGTGTATAACCTACAATAACTATAAAATTTCCTAATAAATATCTTATACCCACTTTTAATTAAACGCGAGCTTTGGCCAAGGTCGAGGAACAAAGATGACCCGGTTCATAAAATGATATTTTATGATCATAAGAATAATAGCGAGACACGTCGTAAATTTTTACGATGCTCAAAACGATTAACGAACGCGCGATCAACCGTTGACTCGCGAAACGTCAAAAAAAATAAGAATTATCTAATCTTCTCCAAATATTTCCTAATAAAATACGAAAATATCTATTATCGACAAATAAAATTTTAAATGTCGACGCTCGTTCACGGAAACTCGTAAAATAATATTTACGACATCAGGCACGCGATCGTCGTACAATGACCTAAAACACGGGGTGTTATAGTCTTCCCCCGTTAAATGAGCCTTGTCCTCAAGGCTTAAGATGCGGCACTTGACGATGGGTGCGTCTTTGTTGACGAGATGTGGATATTTCTTTCACAATGATCCTTTGCGTTCTTATTTAAACCATGGGCCTCCTCAGCCTAGAGTTCCCATCGAAACCTAACATAATTGGGATACGCTGTTGATTTTAGACTCGTTTAATGTCACGATCCATGATTACTACTGGTTCCTCGACAAGATGAAACTTGTCATCAATATGGAGTCCTTCCAACGGAATGGCTAATGGATCGTCGGAACAACACTTCTTCAAGTTGGATACATGAAACGTATTGTGAACCCTGCTCAGCTCTTGCGGAAGCTTAAGCTTGTTAGCAATGGATTCAACTCGTTCCAACCCCTTGAAAAGTCCAACCTATCTAGAGTTTAACTTCCCCCGTTTGCCAAAGCGTACTTCTCCTTTCTAAGGCGACACCTCAAGCATAACTAGGTTGTCAACTTGAAATTTTACAGGCTTACGCCTCACATCGGCGTAACTCTTTTGGCGAGCAAATTTGATAGCTGCGTATTTTTCCTAGGCGACTAGTGATGTGTCTTGGCTTCTTGGCTTAGGATTTGGTATAAGATGACGTCGACCTTATAGTAAGATGGTGTAACTGTTTGCTTAGCTATTATGATTGTTAGTTGGTTCCTCGAGATACATACATTTTATGAAAACGCCCACAAAACTAAATAGAAAAATTGTTTCTTGACAAGAAGTTTTAAGGTGACTACTCCTGGCATGGCATGGTCCTTCCTGAATGCATAGATGATCAGTCTATACACCAAATATACATAGGTGATCAACTAGTGTAATATTTGAGGGCCAACGATGCAATGCTCATTTTCGTCAAAATAATGTTATAATTTGACTTACAAAATAGAAGGTTAAAGTAAAGTTGACGAAATTTTCACAACACGTTGCTTTGATAGATAACTTGAAGTCGTTTGTAAAATCACAGCGGAATCTTTAAAAGAAAATACAACGAGAATTCTTAAAGGAATAGAGTCTAGGCATTGATATCTTCCTCCATGTCGTTATGGTCTTGATTGGTTTCTCCTCCTCCTAAAGCATGCACCACTCCACATGCTCCAGTACCTCCATTCTCATGGTTTTGGTTCTTTAGCTCCGGGCAATCACTCATGTAGTGCCCTTGATTCTTACCTTCATAGCAAGTAGCCTTCTAACTTGCCCTAGTGCCTCTTTGGTTGATAGTAGTATTGGCATTTGTAGAACTCCTACAGTCACGGGTCAGATGGCCAACTCTGTTGCACTTGTGGCATTTGGGAGCACATGAACCATTATGGTGATAGTTGTATTTAAAATACAACGGCTTAGATCCGCCGTAATGTTTCTTCTCCCTGTGCCCTGCAGTGTAAGCCCTGCCAGTATTTTGCCTCTTGTTCGGCTGTTGTTGGTTCTGATTGTTATTAGAAGTGTCATCCTGCTTCCTCTTGTTCTCGGCAGATGGTGATCGGGAGCTAGATGTTTAAATAGACATCCCTGTATTGCACGGGATTTTGGTCTCTAAAAACAAGATGATATGGGTATGGAATGATCAATCTTAGGTATATGCAGAAGGGTCGGCCGAAGCTAGATGCTCCTCTCTCTTCCTCTTCCGTCCCCGCCTCCCTCTCAACATCATAATCATGCCGTCATCATCAAGATGACTCATTACATCATTGTCCCCTCCGTCGATAGGAATAGTCCAGCAGGATCTCCTCTGGATCGGCAGTCAAGAAATTGTAGCCCGATGATAGGGCTATAGGTGAGCATAGTCTACCAATCCTTCATTAGTTCATCTAGCTCCTCAATCAGAAGCTCCACTAAAATCTTCAAGCTTCAGAATTAATATGTCAGATGTGTAGGGTACCGTCCGATGATGAAAGCATGATGCTTTAATGAGCAAAACCATAACTTATATAAGTATGATTAATAAGGACCGGTATGGTAAATATGAACTATGCGCTCCTGGCATAAAACGAAATGATGGTAAGGTACCAATCATTATAGCTTAATGTATAGGCATCGCTAGGACCTACGAGCTTTCTGTACTACTTGCCTAAAGAAATGTTCCCGCTATTTATATAAATAATCTTATATAAATAATTGTAAGTAGCAAAAGAATGCAAACTCATAAAATCAAACAAGAATTGTCTTGGAGATTGTAGTCCATGAATTGGTATATCATCTCGACCTAATTAATAAATTTACTCGACGTTGGACAATACTCGAACCTTTATGTTCATATAACTTTACATAGTTATCATATTGCATGCATATCATGCATGGTCTTGAGGCTATGGTGCACCCCACCATACCTTGATAGGGTTCTAGAGTTCGTCTATCCCATAGAAAATATATGTACTCATCTTTGTATATATATGTATGAATCCGGACCGCAATCGTCCAAAATATGTATTGCCACTTATACCAAGTGTCACCCACTTGCTACTCACATAATATGCAATCAAGTATACCACATAAAGCATCTAAGGATCGGGACCAACGCATGCGCGGATATCGGACATCGGTGAATGACTCGTGACAAAATTTCCAAAATCAGTTGTAGTCCAAGTTTGAAAAACGACTTAGTTCGGTACAACTCGAGCTCTGATACCAATTTGTAACACCTCCAAAATACGATACGCAGCGGAATATAACATTTAGGGTGCTACTTCATAATACATGCACACGAGTCCCAGTAAATGCCAAAAATACGTTTATTAACAAATTTCATCTCATTAGTTTAAAAGAGAATCAGACTTACAAGATAGGTCCCCAAACTATACAAGTCATATCACGACTTCATTTCAAAAATGTTTTATTAATTTATAAACATATGTTCACCGAGCCTTCATTCTTGATATCCGCGTTCCGTCCCATCCAAACTATCTTCATACCTAAACCTGAGAAAAACATGCTTAAAGAGGTCAACATAAAGTTGGTGAATTCATAGTTTTATTAAATCGTATAATGCAGGACCGCAAGACTTTCCCTGTGGACATGCATCCCATGCAACCATCACAGAATGTAATTACATTTACCTAAGCTCATGACACCGAAGCTAATAATAAAAGTGGCATATCATCCCATCCCACAATTAATAACGGCAGTGGCATATCATCTCATCCCACATATAAAAGAAATGGAATGTAATTACGTTTACCTAAGCTCATGACACCGAAGCTCGACATATATGAATACAATACATAAATATTGCCTACATTGCCCGTGATGATGTTCAACCCGTAACATCCAACATCCGACATGATATACGTTCGTTTCCAGTGATAGCTAGTCACCCGAACGGGGAGGTCAATCCCAAATAGATCTATCTATAATCACTCGCGCTTCCAAACCAGGAATTAACAGTTCATGATTCATGGGCATAGTGGGTTATCGCTACTTAGGCAAACACGTAATCATGATAAAATGTACACTTGCGTCCAATTTGTAAAACAAAGCATGTTTCTCACCCCAAAACTTGTAAATCAATAATTGTAAAACATGGGGCTATGAACTCACCTTGATCAACGATCAAGATCAAATAAACCGAATAAATCACAACGAAGCAGCAACGATCTCGACCACGACCTATAATTATGTCGCTCGATTACAATATGTATAAAGTACTATCAACGATGTGTACATCGTTACAACGAAAACATATATATATTTATATATATGTTTACATACATATATGTGATGAGAAATCCACTTGCGCGTCCTAACCTTAACACTGAGTATATTTTATATATACTATTTTCCATTTGTACTACCCGGACTAACTATAACACTACCAGTAGTAACCATTATTATACTACCAGTACTAATGACAAAATTACTCTACCAGGAGTAACTAATATACTACCAGTAGTAATGACTATAACTACCAGGAGTAACTATGAATACATAATTCCTAACACACTTAATTAAAAATCTTTCTATTTTCAATAAGTTTCCCTTTTTAGTAAGTCTCGACACAATATTATGTTCATAATAATATTTATTCACCTCGTCGAACCTTCGACGCTTAATTAGTCATTAATCTCTCATAATGATATCACATTCCGACTATTACGAAAAGTTACCGTTTTATACTTTCCATATTTAGAATCGACCAACGGTCTCAAAAATAGTACTTACGATAGTAGAGTAATCGATATATTTTTATTAATCGAAATCACCTTCACAACACGTGAACGTTTATTAAAGTCTTTTTTGACTTTTACGTTTGACTTTTATAAAATATATTTATTTTCTAAGTCTAACCCGACCAAAACGACCCACTACATCACATTTTCACAACTCGGGTTCTGAATAGAATTCATGCGAAACGATATTCCGAACAACTTCTTAGTTTTAGCCGAGACCCGAAATCCAACAGAAAATGACCAAAATGCCCCTACCAGTTTCTGCCGAAAAGTATTACCAAAACGTATAACTGCGTTTGCGTTTTTGACCCGTTATAAGGCGTCTTTAACTCTAGAAAACCTCGCGGAAAGGTAAAACGTTATTTTGAACAACTTTCCAGTTTTGTCCGAGACCCGAAACTTGACCGAAATGGAAGAAAAAGTACTCGCATCAGGTCTGATGCAGTGGGTTAAATACCAAAAACCCGACTTTTGCCCCCGCCTTACGACCCGTTATCACTCGCTTTTAAACTTAAAGAGCCTCGCGAAAAAAGTAAAACGACCTTCCGAACGACTTTCATGTTTTGGCCGAAGGCCGAAACGGAATCGAAAGTGCCCGAATCGAGCTTTTAAAATCCAGACAGCAAGCGCCCTTTTATACTAGTGCAGAAATTTAGTGTTTCGAATATATCTCGTTTTCGCCATAACTTTTTCGTTATTAGGAGATACGAGACGATCCTTATATGGAAACGATCGTCTAAGTAAGCTCTACCATATTTCCAAACCTAAAATTAGATTTTTCCAAATCTCGATCCTCGGTTGGCGTGCCAAACTTTCTGCTCACAGTGAACTTATTACAAACCACGCCAAAATCCATTTTTGACCAACAAGGTCATCAAAATTACATCTAACATGACATACAATTTATACTTAGCCCACTAAATCATTTTATATCACCATGCACTAGACGCCGCAAGTTTCAACCGATTTCATCACATATATACACATTTACGTATATCAATCAAATGAATGAAATAATTTAAATAAACATAAAATGAAAGTACTATGCTAAATGGAGCCAAGTCGGAAAAATAAGGACGTCAGGTTGTCCCCTTTAGTTGCTTATGCCGCGACCCACCACAACCAAACCACAACCCGAATCAACCCGAATAATGACTAATCAACAAAACCACTTCCTTGTGGCCTCTTGCTTGGTTCGAACCCACAACCAAGCCAAAACCCTTTTGTTTTTCAAAAATAACCAACTTCACATAACACCTTCATGTACGTCCATTTTTAATGTATGGATGATCAATCTAATGCTTTCTAAGTGATATTTGATAAGTGGTAAAAAAAATCAAACACCAAGGGAAATGGTGTTAAAGGTGCTCGCCACAACCACAAGGAAGGAAGAAAAAGGGAAAGTAACGCTACAACTTGGTTTCACTTGAATCATCTCATCAATTGAGTGATGTTTGAAGTTAATGCAAGATCAAAATTCAAAAAGGAATGCGTGTTGTGTGTGTAAGTTCGGCAGAACCACAGACCATAGAGAGAAAGAAAAAAAGATTTTTTGAGCTATGTTTACTTGTAAGACTTTGTCAAAGAAAAAGAGAAGTAATATAATCATTATTTTGGGACTCAAAATTCAAATTGAGTGTGTGTATGGAATGAAACATTCGGTTGACCCAAAGACAAGAGAGAAAGAGAAGACATTTTATTACTTGTTAAATATTTGTAAATATCTCATAAATATCTCATAAATATCTTGCAAATATCTTGTTAATTAAACGCCGGCCTTAAGCGCGAGCTATGGCCAAGGTCGAGGAACAAAGATGACATGGTTCATAAAATAATATTTTATGATCATAAAAAAAATAACGAGACACGTCGTAAATTTTACGAAGCTCGTACGATTAACGAACGCGCGTCAAAATGTCGACTCGCGAAATGTCAAAAATAAAAGTAATCAAATATTTTCCATAAATTACATAATAAGATACGAAATAATTATTAACGACAAATAAAATTTAATTCGACACACTCTCACGGAAACTTTTTAAAATAATATATACCGACATCGGGCACGCGATCGTCGTACAATGACCTAAAACATGGGGTGTTATAGTCTTCCCCCGTTAAATGAGCTTTGTCCTCAAGGCTCAAGATGTGGTACTTGACGACGGTGCGGTCTTTGTGAAGAGATATGGATATTTCTTTCGAAATTAATCCTGTTGCGTTCTCATGTAAAACTCAGGGCCAAGCCTAAGATCCATCGTAACCTTAACTAATGGATACGACTTTGATTTCAATCGTTTAATGTCACGATCCTATGATTACTACTGGTTCCTCGACAAGATGAAACTTGTCATCATATGGAGTCCTTCCAACGGAATGGCTAATGGATCATCGAAACAACCACTTCTTCAGTTGGATTATGAACACGTATTGTGAACAGAAGCTCAGCTCTTGCGAAGCTTAAGCTTGTAAGCAATGGAATTCAATCGTTCCCAACCCCCATGAAAAGTCCAACCAATCTAGCTTATAACTTACCCTGTATTGCCAAAGCTACTTCTCCTTTCTAAGGAGAACACCTTAAGCATAACTAGGTTGTTCCAACTTGAAATTTTACAAGGCTTACCATCACACGGCTAAACTCTTTTGGCGAGCAATTCGATAGCGGAATTTCCTAAGGCAACTAGTGATGTGTCCCTCGGCTTCTTGGCTTAGGAATTGGTATAAGATGACGTCGACCTATATAGTAAGAAATGGTGTAACGGTTTGCTTAGCTAATTATGATTGTTAGTTGGTTCCTCGATATACAACGTTGTATGAAACACCTACAAAACTACATAGAAAAATTGTTTTCTTGACAAGTAAGTTTTTTAATGTGACTACTCCGAGTAAGACGATGACCTTCCTGAATTCAAATATGATCGTCTAACACCAAATATACAAAGGGTGATCAGACTATGTATATTTGAGGGCCAACGATGCAATGCTAATTTTCGTCAAAATAATGCTATAATTTGACTTGTAAAAATAGAAAGTTAAAGTAAGGTTGACGAAATTTTCACAACACATTATTTGATTAGATAACTTTGAAGTTGTTGTAAAAAACACAACGGAATCTTTAAAAGAAAATACAACGAGAATTCTTAAAGGAATAGAGTCTAGGCATTGATATCTTCCTCCATGTCGTTATGGTCTTGATTGGTTTCTCCTCCTCCTAAAGCATGCACCACTCCACATGCTCCAGTACCTCCATTCTCATGGTTTTGGTTCTTTAGCTCCGGGCAATCACTCATGTAGTGCCCTTGATTCTTACCTTCATAGCAAGTAGCCTTCTAACTTGCCCTAGTGCCTCTTTGGTTGATAGTAGTATTGGCATTTGTAGAACTCCTACAGTCACGGGTCAGATGGCCAACTCTGTTGCACTTGTGGCATTTGGGAGCACATGAACCATTATGGTGATAGTTGTATTTAAAATACAACGGCTTAGATCCGCCGTAATGTTTCTTCTCCCAGTGCCCTGCAGCGTAAGCCCTGCCAGTATTTTGCCTCTAGTTCGGCTGTTGTTGGTTCTGATTGTTCTTAGAGGTGCCATCCTGCTTCCTCTTGTTCTCGGCAGATGGTGATCGTGGAGTATGGTGTTAAATAGACATCCGTACTGCACGGGATTTGGTCTCAGAAAACAAGATGATATGGTGTGGAGAGGATCATCTGTAGGTATAGCAGAAGGGTCGGCCGGAGCTAGATGCTCCTCCTCCTCTTCGTCCTCCTCATCCTCTCAACATCATAATCATCGTCGTCATCATCAGATGACTCATTATCATCATTGTCTCCTCCGTCGGCAGGATAGTCAGCAGGATCCTCCTCTGGTCCTCCTCATCATCCTCCTCTGGATCGGAGTCAGAAATGTAGCCCGATGATAGGGCTATAGGTGAGGCATCAGCAGGTAGAAGCTGATCCTTCATTAGTTCCTCTAGCTCCTCATCAGAAGCTCACTGGAATCTCCATGGCTCGGAATTAATATGGGCAGATGTGTAGGTAACCGTCGATGATGAAAGCATGACTGCTTGCAATGAGCAAAACTTAACTTATATAAGTATATTATATAAGACCGGTATGGTAAATATGACTATGCGCTCCTGGCATAAACGAATGATGGTAAGGTACCATATTTGATAGCTTAATGTTTAGGCATCGCTTAGGACCTACGAGTTTGTCGTACTACCTTGCCTAAAGAAATGTTCCCCTATTTATATAAATAATCCTTATATAAATAATTGTAGAGTATGCGAAAGAATGCAAACTCATCAAACAAGAACTGTCTTGAGATTCAGTCATGAATTGGTATACATCTCGACCTAATTAATAAATTTACTCGACGTTGGACAATACTCGAACCTTTATGTTCATATAACTTTACATAGTTATCATATTGCATGCATATCATGCATGGTCTTGAGGCTATGGTGCAACCCACCATACCTCGACAGGGTTCTAGTGTTCGTCTATCCCATAGAAAATCTATGTACTCATCTTTGTATATATATGTATGAATCCGGACCGCAATCGTCCAAAATATGTATTGTCACTTTATTCAAGGCAACGTACACATACACGTGTGTATAAAACCATGATTACCATTACTCTAAGTTCATGAAACCGATGCACTATGCGCCCATCGCAGATGTCCCCTCCAAGGATCATCCGGACATTTATGAATATGTACCCATCGGTTCAATCCACTTAAGCTAATCCGTAATCATTTTCAAAAGTAAAGTATGTATAAATCCGTATACCATAGAACGGATGCACTGTATATATATACACATATATAATTACCACTTATACCAAGTGTCACCCGCTTGCTACACACATAATATGCAATCAAGTATACCACATAAAGCATCTAAGGATCGGGACCAACGCACGCGTGGATATCGGACATCGGTGAACGACTCGTGACAAAATTTCCAAAATCAGTTGTAGTCCAAGTTTGAAAAACGACTTAGTTCGCTACAACTCGAGCTCTGATACCAATCTGTAACACCCCCAAAATACGATACGCAGCGGAATAATACATTTGGGGTGCTACTTCATAATACATGCACACGAGTCCCAGTAAACGCCAAAAATACGTTTATTAACAAATTTCATCTCATTAGTTTAAAAGAGAATCAGACTTACAAGATAGGTCCCCAAACTATACAAGTCATATCACGACTTCATTTCAAAAATGTTTTATTAATTTATAAACATATGTTCACCGAGCCTTCATTCTTGATATCCGCGTTCCGTCCCATCCAAACTATCTTCATACCTAAACCTGAGAAAAACATGCTTAAAGAGGTCAACATAAAGTTGGTGAATTCATAGTTTTATTAAATCGTATAATGCAGGACCGCAAGACTTTCCTTGTGGACATGCATCCCATGCAACCATCACAGAATGTAATTACGTTTTCCTAAGCTCATGACACTGAAGCTCGACATAATTGAATACAATATATAAATATTGCCTACATTGCCCGTGATGATGTTCAACCCGTAACATCCAGTATCCGACATGATATACGTTCGTTTCCAGTGATAGCTAGTCACCCGAACGGGGAGGTCAATCCCAAATAGATCTATCTATAATCACTCGCGCTTCCAAACCAGGAATTAATAGTTCATGATTCATGGGCATAGCGGGTTATCGCAACTTAGGCAAACACGTAATCATGATAAAATGTACACTTGCGTCCAATTTGTAAAACAAAGCATGTTTCTCACCCCAAAACTTGTAAATCAATAATTGTAAAACATGGGGCTATGAACTCACCTTGATCAACGATCAAGATCAAATAAACCGAATAAATCACAACGAAGCAGCAACGATCTCGACCACGACCTATAATTATGTCGCTCGATTACAATATGTATAAAGTACTATCAATGATGTGTACATCGTTACAATGAAAACATATATATATATATATATTTATATATATGTTTACATACATATATGTGATGAGAAATCCACTTGCGCGTCCTAACCTTAACACTGAGTATATTTTATATATACTATTTTTTCATTTGTACTACCCGGACTAACTATAACACTACCAGTAGTAACCATTATTATACTACCAATACTAATGACAAAATTACTCTACCAGGAGTAACTAATATACTACCAGTAGTAATGACTATAACTACCAGGAGTAACTATGAATACATAAGTCCTAACACACTGAATTAAAAATATTTCTATTTTTAGTAAGTTTCCCTTTTTAGTAAGTCTCGACACAATATTATGTTTATAATAATATTTATTCACCTCGTCGAACCTTCGACGCTTAACTAGTCATTAATCTCTCATAATGATATCACATTCCAACTATTACGAAAAGTTACCGTTTTATACTTTCCATATTTAGAATCGACCAACGGTCTCAAAAATAGTACTTACGATAGTAGAGTAATCGATATATTTTTATTAATCGAAATCACCTTCACAACACGTGAACGTTTATTAAAGTCTTCTTTGACTTTTACGTTTGACTTTTATAAAATATATTTATTTTCTAAGTCTGACCCGACTATAACGACCCACTAAATCACATTTTCATGACTCGGGTTATAAAGAGAATTTATGCGAAACGATATTCCGAACAACCTTTTAGTTTTAGCCGAGACCCGAAACCCAACAGAAAATGACCAAAATGCCCCTACCAGTTTCTGCCGAAAAGTATTACCAAAACGCATACCTGCGTTTGCGTTTTTGACCCGTTATAAGACGTTTCTAATTCTAGAAAACCTCGCGGAAAGGTAAAACGTTATTTTGAACAACTTTCCAGTTTTGTCCGAGACCCGAAACTCGACCGAAATGGGCGAAAAAACACTCGCATCAGGTCTGATGCAGTGGGTTAAATACCAAAAACTGTTATGAAATGTAAAGAATGATATGAGAGATTGAGGAGAAAAGAGATGTTTACTATTGAGTAGTGAATTAATTGAAGTACATAGGTTACATGTATAGCCTATATATAAGGCTAAAACCCTAGCTTTCACCTAAAGAAAATAAGATGAATAGATATAGCCCAAAAGCCCATAACTAGCCCACAATAATATTTTACAATACTCCTCATTGGATATTCATCGTTTATTATACGCTATAGACTGTCTCGTTAAAAATCTTACCAAGAAAAACCCAATGGGATAAAAACTTGATGAAGGAAAAGAGTGCAGTGCGCATAATGCTC
>BQNB010078007.1:8342-30674 GCA_026074375.1 Tanacetum coccineum
GTCTCATGGTGTAAAATGACACTGTTTAAGTAAATTCGGAAATGTTACCGCGGGTATTTTTTTATCTGAATGCGTCGGTACTTTTGTAACATTTTTTTCCTCCCTATTTTGTCCCAACAATTTAAAAAAAAAAAAAAAAAAAAAAAACTAATTGGGCCGGCCCAAATTTTTGGGCTAAATTTTCTGGCCCAGCAATGTAGCACTGTAGCTACAGTGCTTCGATGAACAGTAGGTCAACACATCTCAAATGATTATATATATAATATAATTTATGTCCAATCAAACATTGATTAAAAGAAACAGTATAACGTAAGAGGGGGGCCCCATAAGAGTAAATATCTATCAACTTACAAGTACGACTATCTGACTTTATGGACTCAAAATTGAACGCAAACTTTTGGTTTGAGAGAGGATTCATGTCTGCCTTGACGATGGCAAACCGAATATAACTCCTATTTTTGGAAAACATACTATCAACTTATAAAAGTTCTCGTATGTAGTTTACATGGGAAATTCAAAGACCAAAAAAGTGAAAATTTAAGAAAAAAGAGAAAAGAAGATGTATAAATATTGTTACTTGCTGGTTAAAAGTTTCTAATACTTGAGGTTTTACTACATGAAAGTATACAAGTACGCACTCGTGTCTTTTTTTATCGACGTGGTAGATTAAGTTATTCTCGATGTTGTACGTTTAAACTTTACGTCAACTTATTTGTTAGGATCGAACACATATTGTGCTTGATTTGATACGGTTTCGGTAAGTATGTGAAAGTATATATGATCACAACGGTGGGTCTTTAGTAGCTAAGGTCCATCGGTAACTTTTCCTTTAGATCTTATATTGATTACTAGCTACATGTTTATTAACTTCTAATAAAACCGTTACTTTCATTCAAGATCGGCTCAACCTTCTCGGAGGCCTAAAGCGAACTTTAAGACGGGGCCTTTTTATCAAAGTTATTTTCCGAAAAATCGATTATACAAAATTTACGTTTCCAGGTTTTTATGTGAAATCTTTTATTAGTTTCTCGAAATCAATATAGTATAATATTTCATTTTCAATTGATAAATGAGCCAATATATATAATATTTTAGTGACATTTTCGATCGTTGATAACTTTTAACTAACTTTAGTTTTAGAGTTCTTCTTTCTGCTGAAGTAATTGTTACTGAAATTGTTAACATTATTCTATACATCATATAAGTATTACAGAAAGAGTTTATAATTATATTCTGATTAAGTATATCAATCGATGTAGCATTTTTCACATGTATAATTTCTCTAAAAACTCTTAGTTTCAAAAATAAACCTATACCGTTAATACCCAAAGAATTGTTATAATATGGCTTAAAGAACTTTTAAGATCCAAACAACTACCTTTTTAGCTTGTTATTATCCTGTGATATTAATTTTTCAATGCTAAATAGTAGACTAAAGATACCTTCATACAATATAAATTGGTCATATTTACTTTCTATTGATGAAATAGCTTGATTTACAATGTATAAGAAGTAACTGGTTCTAAAAGTCTCTTCGCCGGTTTTTATAGTTTCATTGTCAACATCTTTCTACAAATAGCTCGTTCCTTTCAAATTTTCGTTCCACATTCGTTGTTCTTTAGCAATTTCTTTAGCGGAAACTAAAGCATCTTTAAAAGCAACTTCTGATTGAAGAATGATACATGAGTAGATGAGATAAAAGTACGGAATGAAAGTATGTTTGTGTGTGTGAAAAAATAAATATTCGTTGATAAATGTAAATGGTAAATGGTTGTTATCACATGAATTAATTTAACCTTCGCTTATTTTCATGCAAATATGGGTTATTTATATACTTAATATATTTAGTCTTATATTTCTACAGCTCGTATGCTTAAAAAATGAAAAGTAGAAACATAAAAGACCAAAACTTTGATTATTTAACATTTATCGGCAAATTGAGGCCTTGTCAGACTATTAGACGTGCATCTTCCTCCAAGGAGTGATGATCAGATCTATATAGGTAGCGGAAAAAAACATGTGACTGGCGTTATATTTATACAATGTCTACAATATCCGAGGCCTTAAAAACTTAAGCGGCCTAAGTTTACTTGCCTATTTAGAGTTTATGAAGGTTGCTCCTTTTGGTGTTCATGCTGTCAATTTCCTTATGTTGCTGCAAAGACTTTCACCTGCTATAATTAGATTTCTGATTCAAGAACTATGGAGTTGGTTTCAAGATGTTGTTGTTCAATCCTCTGGAGTTTTTAAAGAAAGATCTATCTAGAAACTTAAAGTTAACTGTGTCAAATTCAAGTTTAGGGGAGGATTGTTAGGAATATTGTAACAGATAGTTACTACTTGTAGGTATGTAGTTCCTACTGGTAGAGTAAAAGTTCCTGCTGGTAGGTATGTAGTTCATACTGGTAAGGATAATGTTACAGTTAGTGCTGGCAGATCAAAAGTTATTCCGGCTGGTAGAACAATATTAGTCCTGGTAGTATTATGCTTACTTCGAGTTGATAGTATAGTTAGTTAGTGATAAGGATATGCATGAGATATCCTAGGAAGTGATAATACTTATCTCTTTAGCGAGTCTTAGGTAACAGGTTGTTAGGGTTTCATGAGTATTTAAGAAACCTACGGTCATAGATGAAGGGGAGACGATCGAAAAACACTTTTATTGTTAATAGAAAAGATCCATAGAGGATCATTGTTTGAGTAATTCTTCTTCTTTAACTCTGTTGTTTATATTCCGCGTAAACAATAGTTTAATTTGTTAGAGTCTCTCTTAGAGTTGCTTGTGATTACATAAGTACTCTACAACCTTAACAGGCTTGAAGATCTATCTAGGGCTGGACCTACAAGTGGTATCAGAGCCTGGTTAGAGAGCCTCTGTTAAAGAAAGTTTACTATTCTCACTCATAAAACTTCACAATGACTTCACCAATTCCTTCACCAACATTCTCTATGCCATCACCATCACAAACATTCTCTTTCCCATCAACATCTGAACCTGTGTTCTCTGTGTCAACCTCTGAACCAGCATTTGAATCTCCAAACTCTCAAACCTCACAAAACACACAGTCTCAGCAGCAATTCCAACAATATCACACAACCACTGTCTCAAACAATAATGCAAAATTTCCTTACTTAAAGAAGGATGAATATGAGACGTGGGCCATGAAGATGGAGTACTGGATAATGAACAGTGATCACAACTTGTGGAACATTGTTCTAAATGGAAACAGCAGGAAAAAGACAGGAAGAGATCCAAAAGGAAATATTATGATACTTCCTCCTGTTTCTGTTGAGGAACACATTGCTGTTCAAAGAGAGACAAAAGCAAGAACAATATTGCTTCAGTCTCTTCCTGAGGATCACATGGCTGATTTTCATCATCTAGATGATGCAAGGGACATCTGGTTGGCTGTCAAAGCCAGGTTTGGAGGTAATGATGAGTCCAAGAAAATGCGGAAATCTATGCTGAAGCAGGAGTTTTCGAAATTTAGGGTATCTGAATCAGAGGGTCTGCATAAGGGCTATGACAGGTTTCAAAAGATATTGAGTCAACTTAATCAGATGCAAGCTAAGCCAGACAATGAAGATTGTAACATGAAGTTTCTCAGAGCACTTCCACCTTCTTGGTCACAGGTGGCCATCACTCTTAAAACAAAGGGTGGTCTTGATTATCTAAGCTTTGATGATCTGTACAACAAGCTTAGGACCCTTGAAATTGATGTGAAGGGTGGCTCAAGTTATGATTCAAGAGGTACTTCTGCTCCTACCCATTCAGCCTTTATTAGTGCTGCTAGCACTAATTCAAAGATGTCATATGCTGATTCACAAAATCAATCACCTTCAATCACTTTTACCACTGCTTCATCAAGTGCTGATACTTCTAGCAATGTGATTGAAAGTGTTCTCCATTCCTTTGTTGCTGAAAGTGATCCACAACAGCAGATCACTTATGAGGATTTTGATCAGATTGGAAAATTGGATTTGGAGGAATTAGACATCAAATGGCAAATGGCAATGCTTTCTGTTAGAATTAACAGATTTGAAAAGAAAGCTGGAAGAAAGATGAAGTTTAATAACAGGGATGCTGCTAGGTTTGACAAGAAGAAGGTCAAATGCTATAAGTGTTCAGAGTTGGGTCACTTTGCTAGGGAATGTACAGGAAAGCAGTTGGATTCTAAAGCAATGTACTCTTATTCAAATTAAGGAAGCCCTGAATAAAGACAGAAGAACTCTAAGGCCTTGTTGTCTGTTGATTCAATGTTAAACTGGTCAGATCATGAAGGTAAAGATGTGGAAAGTGGTGCTGCTCAAGTATATGGGATGATTGTTGGAGTGAGGAGGAAGGATGTGCTGATAGTGCTGCTGGTAATGTACTGGTGATGTTGTATGATGATCGTTCTCTAATGTCTGCTGATATGCCTCATAGGTATCTCTCTCAGGTAATAATTGTCCTTTTGGTGTGAACATTTATAAGCTGACTTAAAAAAGAATTTGACACTGTTGAAGTTCATACAAAGAGTGGTATATTCAGGTTCATGTCATATAAAAATACTTTTACAAACTTTAGAACAACGAAGGAATGGTACAAAGAAATCGTTAGCATTAGAAGAAAGAATTAGAATATTAATATAATTTAGAAAAAATCAACAAAACATTTAAAATATTCAGAGAAACTGATTGATAGCTAACTTGAAAAGAAAATTATGATCAAGGTTAAACTTTGATTGCTTACGGCTAAGGTTTGACAAAGGGAAGGACTACTTCCAAAACCTGGACAAAACTGATCATAGCTCAATGTCCTCAAGTTCAAAATTTGGGTTAGGATTTTGGAGAAAACCTTTTGGATCAGATGAGTGTTTGATCCCTCTGCCCTAGCATCTTTGAACCAAACCGGAAGATGTTGCAGAGAAACTCTTATAATGGATTTGTCAATGCTATTGGAATGCATGCTGGGTTTTTTCCGTCCTCCTATAAAGGAAGATTCATCCTCCCTCCAACACATCCTGACCTTGATGTACACAGTTTACTATGGGTTCAAAGTCCAATATTTATTTTGAAACTAACTCTGTATATATGACTTTGTCTCTTTGTGATAACAGTGACAAGTCCCTCAGGACTCAGAAAACCAAGGCTTTGCATCTGTGGTTAAGTGTCAAGTCCTCAAGCTCCAAGACCAATGAACCCTTAGCCTCTGCCCCTAGTTCAGTTGCTTTCCAACATGTCAGAGCATGCTCGCACAACAAACCAAGTTCCACAATGATGATTCTAGTTTTTCTTTTAAGGAGAATGTAAAACTCTAGAAATTTATGTAATAAGAGTGGAGTAAACAGTAGGAGTCTTTGTAAAAGAAAGTCTTTTGGTTCTAAGACATGTTTTGTTTGTGGGTAAGTAAATTTCCTTGATTAAGATTTGATTTTTATGAGTGAACAGTTGAATTGCATAATTAAACCTTTGTGAATAATGTATGCACCATATTCCCTCATTTGTACCAAAATCAGCATCTGTTCCTGCTAGTAGAAGGAATAGACCAACATATGTTCCTGCTGGTAGTAGGAATAGACCAGCATCTGTTCCTGCTGGTAGTAGGAATAGACCAACATCTGTTCTGTGGTAGACATTTTCTGTTGGTTGGAAAATAATGACTCTCGACCTATAACAGACAACGAGCCATTATTTTCAACCCTTTAGTAGGCTCTGGAATATCTATAACAATATGAATATAGATGAGGGGAAGATGTGGTGGAACTGCTGTTGAGCCCTCAGCAGGTATGTTCTTGAGTATTCAAAGCCAAATATGCAATGGTATCAAGAACAATGGTGGATCTCATCAATCTACTGGTTTAATCTTAAATGATCCATAGGGCAGGCCAAAGTCAAGTAATGACTTGGGTCTCTCATGTTATACTAATGTGGTATCGTATTGTGCTTTGTAGGAAATTCCTCATAAGAATAGAGATTTAGGATTTGTAGATAGTGGTTGTTACAGAAGATGACAGACTAATAGGAGAAATTGGATGAACTTTGTGAAGTTGTAGAGGTACTGTGATCTTTTAGAGGTGTGGAGATGGCAGAAGAATCACTGGAAAGGCTTATATGGACTTCCAAATTAAACTTTGAGAATGTTTATTATGTGGAAGAGCTTTAAAACTTTAACTTATTCTCTGTTTTACAAATTTGTGATACCAAGAACAAAGTCCTTTTCACTGATAAAGAGTGTCTTGTTCTCTCTAAGGAGTTCCAACTACCTGAGAATAGTCAGGTGATTCTCAAAGTTCCAAGAAGGAACAATCTCTACTGCTTCAATTTATCTGACATCAAACCTGAAAGTGATGTCACCTGTTTGCTGGCAAAAGCATCCTTAGTTGAGTCTACCAAATGGCATAGAAGGATAGCTTATGTGAACTTCAAAAACATGAACAAGCTGGCAAAAGATGGATAGTTCATGGGCTACCTCTAATCTCTTTACCAAATTGAGCCACAACTGTGTGCCTGCAAAAAGGAAAGCAACACAAGGCTTCTTTCATAGCATTACATGTGTGAGCACCATTTATGCTCCTCTTTAGTTACTTCACATGGACCTTTTTGGTCCTACTTCCATCAGAAGCATTGATCACAAGTACTACTCCTTGGTGGTTACAATGACCTTTAGCAGTTTACTTAGTTTTCTTTTTGGGGGACTCGGATGAAACAATTGGTATCTTAAGGACTTTATTACTTTTATGAAACCCAGTTAACTAAAAGGTTTAAGCCATAAGGTTTTTATGTGACATGAGGACAGAGTTATTAACAACTATCAATTAATTTGATACTCTGTGGGTCAAAGGGGATTTGAAGGGATTATGGTAATGCCAGAAACTATAACAAAATGGGTTGCTGAAAGAAAGAATAGAAATCTCATAGATGGGCGAGCAAGAACTATGCTTGCTGACTCTTTGTTGCCTTACCATGGTTTTCGATCAGAAGTGTTGTACATCTTGTTATGTGTTGAACAGGGTTTAGTGGGACTAAACCCAATAAACAAGACACCTGCATGAACTTGTGACTGGTAGGAAAGTTCCCAACATCAGTAATCTAAACCTTTTGGGTGTTTGTGACCATACTTAACACATGAACATTTGGGGAAAATTTGAGGAAAAGTTGATGAAGGTTTTATTGTTGGGTATGTTGTTATAGTAAGGCATATAGGGTATAAATTTATCCAGCAAAAAGATTGATAAAACACTTAATCTGGATATCTGAAGATAGTAATTAATGTTCAGGGTTTGGGTCATGAGTGTATTTTGACCGTGACTATTTGACTGAATCTTTAGGTTATATCATTTCAAATTATCAAACTTGCAGGTAACAAGATATACTAAAATACATGCAGGTACTCAAGATGATTTTAGGATTTTGGAGTGTGTATGAAAAGTCATTATTGTTCTTTTTTTCATTCTCACTTGTTTCAGGTACCTATGGTTACTGAAGCTTCGTGAAAATGATGGAGAGCACTTTAGATTATGCAGAGGAACATTGATAGGCTTCAAAAACAAGAATGAAGCCAATGCTACAGTGATGAGAAGATCTAAGTCAAGCTGATCTTACAGCCCTGTAGGAATCGGGTTCCTGCATAGTGAGTTGATTTACTGCTGGTGTTTATAATGGTTCCTCATGAAACATTACTCCTGATTGTTTAACCTGTTCCTAATGATGCACAATTCAATTCCTTCTGGTCCAACTAATGGGGCTCAAGTGCACATTCTACAAGTATCCTTCTCTTTGACCTTGCGAATTCCATGTCCTTCATCTTCAGAAATGGAGGACATATACCACCATCTGACATTGGCATTTTTCCTCTTCTTCATATGATGTTGATTTTGGTTGTTAATGTCACCAATCTTATGCACCAAGTGTAGTTGTTTGATTATGTTCCTACTAAGAGGGTAACACACTATTCATCCTCAATCCAAAGTTTACTTGAGGATCTCATTACCCGATTCAGGACAAGAGGTACATTGAGAAGTAAATTTGGTGCAAGCGCTTTTGTTAGCTATGTTCTTGATCAACAAGAAAAGGAACATTTACACAGACTATTTACATTGTCTGTTTGCTTATTTTGTCTATCCCAACTGATCCAAGAGTGTTGCTCAATGCTCTTAATGATCCTGCTTGGGTTGAAGCTATGCTTGAGGCGACTTGTGCAACAGTTTAATTAATCAGAAAGTATGCAGCGTGTCCTCTACCAGATGGAAATTTGCTATTGGGGACTAAATGGATTCTGAAGAACAAAGAGATACCAGAGGTATAGTAGTCAGGAATATAAAGCCTGACTGGTGGTCTCATGTCATAGGCAGAGAGGAGGGCATTGTCTATCGATCGTTGGGTTCTTTGCTCCAGTTGTCCAGAATTATAAGGCTATTAGGACTATTCCTAGCCATTTGCATCTCATATATGGGATTGTTTGCGTATATCATAATGGATATGAAGTGTGGCTTTCCTTAATGGGTAAATTAAAGAAGAAGTGTATGTTAGCTCACTAAGGATAAGGGATTTGAATATCTTCATGTCCGAAGAATGTTTACAAGAGTTGTGAAAGCTTTTTATGGTCTTCATCAAGCCACCAAGGGCCTGATATGCAAGATTGTTCTTTTTGTTCAAGCATAATTAACAAGAGTTACAATAGACAAAATCTTTTATTATAAGAAGAATTCAGGGATATCATACTAGTTTCTGGTTATGTGAGATGATATTATTTTTGGGTCTACAAATAAGGCTCCTGGTGTGATGTTGACTTTGGGTCTTGATGAAAGGGGATTTTGAGATGTGTGCTTGGGTGAGTTACATTTTTCTTAGGGCTTGCAAGTGATACAGAAGCCATAATGGGATATTTATTCAGCAGACATGTATGTCCAGGGAAATAATTAAGAAATTTGATTTGGAAAAGTGTAAAGACCTGCAACATTACCCTTTGAAGTTCAAAGCCTCAAATTCCAAGTGATGTACCTTGATGATGTGTTAATGTTCATTTATACAACCATGATAGGTTCCCTCATGTATTTGACTGCTGTCAAGGGCCTGTATTCAGTTTGAGTGAGTGTTGTTCTGACACCAGGTTACACATTGATTCCACATTTGAATGCAGTCAAGAAGAGGAAGATCTTTAAGTATCTTAAAGGCCAACCATAAACTAGGACTGTGGTACCAAGTGATTCTCCCTTTAAGTTGGAAGCATGATAGTGTCAGTCTTAGTGACTAGTGGTGTCATGGTGATAGAAATATCAACTATGGTGGGATGTCAATTCTAGGAAGGAGGTTTGCATTTCATGGGCAGGTGGCAAAAAAGCAAACCTATTGTGGCTACTTCTTATAAAACGCAGAATTTGCTGTTGCTAACTGTTGTGGTCATGGTACTTTTGGATTCCAAAATCAATGCTTGATTATGGGTTCAACTATATGAAACACCAAAAATTTTATTGATAATAAAAGTACAATTTGCATGTTAAAAAATCCAGGTTTTTTCATAAAAGAACAAGAGACATAGAATATTAGGCACCATTTTATTAGTGATTATGCAAATTGAGGAAAAATCTTTTCAGGTGCTTAAGATTCACACAGATGAAATGTGGATGATTGTTAACCAAGGCATTTGATTGGACCTAGGGTTTAATCATATATGGTTCACATTGGGATGCTTAATCCCTAGATGCCATGGTTAAGGGGAGGATTTGAGTCCAAGGGGAGGACTGTTTTTGTAAAATTTCTCTAAGTAGTAGGTTTTTCTTTTAGGTTTACCACTTAGTTTCAACATATTTTTATTCTGTTGTTTTCATATTTTTCTATTGATAGTTTTAGTTGATTCTGGTAGTAAAAAATTTTCCTTTTCATTGTATATGTTTTGTGTGTTTTTCTAACCTTTTGCAGATGAATGATTCATAAGTGTGAATTCAAAGAAGAGAATGTTGGGCCTTTACTTGATGATAAAGTACTCATTTTGGGTTGGTTAAGTGTCTTTTCTTGTGTTGCAAGAGTTCCTACTGGTAGCTTTACTTGTTCCTACTGGTAGAACAATTCCTACTGGTCTTGTTAGCTTTCTTTGGGGTTGACTTTTCTTTGAGCGGGTGTCTTAAATTGAGTTTTACTTTAATTCAAAGTTATAGTTGAGACAATTGGGCATTTAATTCATCAAAGGGTCACCTATTTAAAGGGATAATTACTCTTTACTCTTATTTTTACAAACCCTAATTTTAACAGCCCTTTTTACTCACTCTACTCACTCTTTGAAAAACTCGATTTCCTCTACCAACCAGTAGTAACTTACTCTTGCAATCATACACCAGCACTAAATCTCAACCACATTCTTTGTCATCATCAAATCAATGGCCGCACTTAAGTATCGTGATGAGCACAACAAGGTGGGTTTCTTGGAGAAACCAAAAGGAAGTGCCGATTATCACCAAGTTCTTGACTTTTTGCGAGGTTCGCACATAAGGTATGCTATTACCTATGACCCCATCATCTATGACTCGTTGGTCAAATAGTTCTGGTCTACGGCCTCTCTCAGAGCTTCTAAGAAGGCTCCTCCAAGCTATATGGCCACAATTGATAGGACTCCTTGTACTATAAACTGGAATCATTCAAGGTTAGGAGCCAACTTAATTAGATGATGAGGTGGTGTTCGAGGATTGGCCCAATTGCCTGACATATACTTAGGTAGGGACAATCTTGATACCCAGGTAAAGGCAAGTGACCTTTTCAAAAACAATTCTCACTCAATGGATGGTTCTTAGTTACACTACATGCATTGTCTAGTACGAAATCAGGTAGCTGGGATCAATTTGGAAGCCAATTTGCTATTGCTTTTATTGGTTTGGAATGAGGGGCGGGGAGGATGTATAATTGGTCAAGCTATTATTTTTAAAGGGATGGTTAAAACATCAATAAAATCTAAAACAGTTTGTGATGTTTCTTGGTTTTTCAAATGATTTTGGAAATTGAAACCTCAGAATAACAACAATATCGTGCCTTTAAACTGACAAGCAAAATGTTTTCTAACATGGAGGTTAAATTTTCAAGGTGGGACACATGCCTCTTTTGGGTACAATGCTACACCCTGATCAAGCTGCTATTGCAGGGTGAAAGTTCAGGGAAGCTGCCCATTAACTCAAGACTGTTCCTTGAGATATAACTGATCCTCGATTATCTCATGATCAATGAATCAACACCCGGACACCAACACATATACTTCGGGTGCTCCAGTGAATGAGCCAGGTCCATCTTTAGACCCCAACATTGCATCTTCTTCAAGACCTCATGAGTTTGCTCCTGACCAATTCACTTCCACAAATGTGGAAGATGAAACAATGGGAGGTTCTTTTCAAACCTCACCTCCTAGGTCCACTCAAGCTCCACTTGAAGGTACAACCTCAGGAGGTGCTGAGGACCTTGATAAACTATCAGGCTTGTTACTATAGTGTCCACTTTGTGCAGAAGTGGAATACTCAAGGAATCTGAACTTACGCACATAAAGCTGCTGTTCATGGAAGGTAGTAGGAAAGTGGTTAAGAAGGTAAAAATGTTAGAGGATAAACTTCAAAGGTAGAAAAAAGGAAGATTCTGTGTGATCGACTGATTCTGACAAGGAAGAGGATGCTGAGCAAGATGTGGATCCTCTTATCAAGCTGGCTAAGGCAGCTGCTATAGCTGCTACTGCTTCAGCTATTCCTACTGGTGGTTCTCATGCAGCTGATATTCCACCTAGTTCCTATATTCATTTTGGGTGTTCCTGAATGGTGCTACTTACTGGCCTTTGCTGATCCTTCAACAAGGGTAAATCTCTTTGTTAGAAGAGACTTCCAGTCAGAGATAGGAACATTTAGGTAACAAGAGGAAGACAGGTTAGTATAGAAGTGCTAGGAGAATGTATGAAGAAAGAGCAGGCAGCGAGTTGGAAGAGAGAGAAAGATGCAAAGGAAAAGACAACAAGATGTGTTGAATTCAGCAAAATACTATACAGATTCTGATTGGACTGACATAATGGGTCAAGTCCATGCCAATCAAGGACTTACTGCTGATCTTTTGGGTCCTGATGTCAATGAATATAACTTTGCTGAAAGAATGGTAGCTCTGATTGCTAAGAGAAGAAGAGAGTTTGCTGCACAGAGGTTTCAGGACAAGAGGAATAAGCCTATGACCTATGCACAATAGAAGGCTTATATGAGAACTTTTATGAAGAATCAGCTTACATTATATATGGATGGACCAGAAAGCATGTGAAGGTCATTATTGATGATCAACTCAAAACTGAGTTTGACAAAATCAGAGCAGCTATTGCAGAATTGGACATCTTTTTTTTTAAACATCAACTGAGGTCTCTTAAAAGACCTGGTGAAGATTGGAGCTAGTAGTTCAAGAAGACCAAATCAACTGAAGTCCAAGTTGATGTTCCTGCTGATTTACCCTAACATCTGTGGAAGTCCCTTCTCAGAAGGTTACAATAGAGGAGGTTGAAGTTCCTTCTAACACTGCTTCTACAACACAAACACTTGCTCCTCTCACCAAGCAAGGTTGGTACAGGGAGGAAGCGATTCGGTCAAAAAGGTGTTCATCCTTCTCACTCTACCATTCTATTGAAGACGGAGGTACTGAAGTGAACACAAAATGTGCATTATGTATGCTTTGATGCAGGATTCTGGATTTGATGATGATACACCTGTTAATTTGATGCTGTTGTTGACTGAGTTATTTGCCTAGGGGTTAGGTGGGTCATGTCATCTACAGGAAAGACAACTCTCGCAACGTGCTTTCAGACTTAGGGAAATCTTCACTGGTTACTAGAAAGACTTGAAGATCATCTATGGCGTGTGATGACCATTTTATCAGTGATAAGGGTAAGTACCGGAAGTTGGTCTTATTCTTTGGGGAGACCTTAAGGTTTTGATAGATTCACCTAAAGTGAATGATGGTAGTGATGTTTAGAAGAACCAACACACTTGGATTATTCAAAGTGGAAAGCCTATATTTTCTATGGTATTCAGGTGTTGGATGAAGTTTAGTGGACGACTAGTGATACATTGTTTGTAGACAGAAAGTATCCTCTCTATGTCAATCTTATCGAAAGAGATGACGATCATCTAGCTGGATTTTGTCACGACACTGTGGGTATTGAATTACCACTGCTGGTCAGTTGATTGCCTTTCTTAAGAAACAAATTTCTGATTCAAGGCATCCTAAGGTTCATGACTGGTATTGTTAAGTTTGTTATATATCTCTTATTATATTTTTTGTATTGTTTTTCTTCTATTATTTTGTTGCAATTGTTGTAACTGGTTTTTGTCTCTTGGAAATCTTGGTTTTTGGTATACTCTTTTGGAACTGGATCACTTGGTTTTTAAACTGCAGATGAGCATTTTGGTTTTTTAAGGCTCATCTTTGTATTTCATTGATCTATTTTGATAAACTGGTTTTATGGCACAATCTTTACAGGAAAATATTTTTTTGGGTGCAACACTCTATGGTTCTCAATTACCAGGCCATCAGGCTAGAATAAATTGAGGTATGGTTTCAATTCCCAGGTCTATGACCAGAATGAATTGATATAGCTTTAATGATTTGCTTAAAATCATAGAGTCCCTCAACTGACTGATGTTTAACGTACCAATAAGTTGAGATGGTTTGCAATCCACCATGGGAGTAACCCTTTCTGGGTCCCAAGGATTGTCTAGCCCACAAGCAAACGGTTATGTGGTAAAGGCTTATAAAATCCGTTGATGGTTGCCAGGTTACCCAAAACTAGATGGTTTTCACTTGCCATATTCTTGGAATGAAAGGTGGCTAGTCCAAGAGGGTATGGCTCTTGGTAAAGACTAAATCAAATCCGTTGATGGCTGTGATGGTTTGCCAAAAATCATTAGGGATCTTAACTCGCCTATGTTTCAAGTACTAAATAGTTGAAAATGGTTTCAGTCCTCCATGGATTTGACCCTTTCTGGGTGCTAATGGACTGACTAGCCCAAGAGTGAATGGCTACTTGGCAAAGGCTCATCAAACCCATTCATGTAGCTGTGGTGATCTTGTTGCTGATTCGAAGTTTATGAATGTTGCTTTTGGAGTCGGTTTCAAGATGTTGCTGTTCAATCCTCTGGTGCTTTCAACGAAAGATCTATCTAGAGTAAACGTTCTTGCTGGTAGGTATGTAGTTCCTACTGGTAAGGATAAAATTATACTACTGGTAAGGATAAAATTATAGTTAGTGCTGGCAGAACAAAAGTCATTCCTGCTGGTAGTACAATATTAGTCCTGGTAGTATTATGCTTACTCCGGGTTGATAGTAAAAGTTAGTTAGTGATAGGGATATGCATGAGATATCCTAGGAAGTGATAACACTTATCACTTTAGCTTTTAGAGAGTCTTAAGGAAACAAGTAGTTAGGGTTTCATAGGTATTTAAGAAACCTATGGCCTTGGATGAAGGCACTGATTGAATTCATTAGAAAACACGTTTATTATCAATAGAAAAGATCCATAGAGGATCATTGTTTTTAGTAATTCTTTAACTCTGTTGTTTATATTCCGCGTAAACAATTAGTGTTCAATGGGTAGAGTCTTCTTAGAGTTTGCTTGGGATTACATAAGTGCTTACAACCTCAACAGGCGTAAGGATCGATATAGGGTTGGACCTTCAGATCTCTACTTTTAGGGAACATTTAGATATTTTTTTTCAAGACTTTCCAAGTCTTGGCCAAAGACTTCCTAAAACCCTCACCATGTATTTTTATCCCACCTATCTTGATCTTGTCTAAGTTTCTTGTGTTCTATCAGTAGCAACTAGTGATTATACAACACTCTCTCATTTCTTAAGTGAAAATCACAAAAACTCTCTCCTGTTCTGCTCCTCTATATGCCACGGCCAAGAACCACACCATTAAAATACATATATTTCTTTATTTATCAACATTTCGAAGTGTTACCTATATCATATCTAAGATATCAATAAGGTTTGAAGTTTGGTTTAAGGTTTACAAGAGTTGAGCAAGCATGATTCAAGATTAGGGTGTTACTAGAAATTAGGGTTTTCAAGTGTTGTAAGCTTAGGTTAAGTAGCTAAAAAAGGGTTTAGGTCATATTGTTTCATCATCTACTTTAATATAAGGTTTTCCTAAAAACATTAATCTCTTTCATTATGATTTTATGTGTATATAATGGGCTATGTAGTTAATCACCATTAGGAACTATTACTTGTAAATGGATTTTTACACTTGTTTATGATTTTGGTAACTTTGCATATGGATATATGGATGTCATGGATCATGAGAATAGCAAGTATTTTCACTAATTTGAGTGCTTTGTTTAAGTTATGTAAAGATTATATAGGTAAAAGGATAAAAAGTTACTTTTGAAAGTTCATGGGATAAAATAAGTATGTACACCATTTGGTCTTGTGATTCTTGGATATTATTGGGTCTAAATCTTGGACTAGAGACCCTAAGGTGTAAGAATGTGATGTTGAAGGTTGTATGGTCTTGTCACCAAAGTGGTTAAACTAGAGAACGTTAACAAAATCAGTCTTAAAAAAGTTTTTAAGAAAACCAAAAGGGTCTGTCTAATTCGATTTTTAACTCATTTCTTTTTATTAAATTTACTTGTATACAAGGATCGTAGGATGTAGAGAATGAAAAAACCAATGCTATAACGAAGGAGATACGTAATTTAAAGTTACGCGATAATAGGGTTTTATAAAAGAATTTTATAAAAACAATGTTACAAAATACTATGATATAATAGGTTGGTTTTTTCTCAGATCACACATATTTTTAGGATTCCAAAACAATAAGAATCGTAATTTTTCAATCAATAACGAAGGAGTTATGAATTTCGTAAGTTTACGATAATAAATATTTTATAAAAATAATTTTATAAAAGTTATTGTTCATATCAGACATGAGCATTTTGAAAACATCATTAATAAGATATAAGTTTTAATAACAAAGACGTGCTCGAAAGAATCACTAAAAACAGAGCTAAAACGAGTAAATACGGGAGATTTAGGGTTTTACGATAACTAAAATCTATAAAAATAATTTTTAACTGTTATGAACAGTAAAGTACTGTTCACCAGTAGGTCAAAAATATAAAATGTAATATTTTGATAACTCGTCTTAATACGAAAGCGTGGACATAAGAAACGTAAGAAACGGGCTTAAAACGAAGAAATCGCGTCGTTTTTGCTATTGAGATATTTATAAACGTTTTAACTTTATAAATATAATTTCACAAACATGATTAGATGGTGATGTAGCTATATAGAATTGTATATGGCATTAGTTAATCAATGTGCTTAGTACTTATATGACCTACGTTTAATTAGGTTGCATTCCGTCATCTCCGTGACGCATTTTCTGTTGTATTTGGATTATCATTAACTCAAGGTGAGTTCATAGCCCCACGTTTTACATTTTAATGATTTACAAGTTTTGGGGTGAGAAACATATGCATGTTTTACAAATGGACGCAAGTGGACATTTTACATTACGATTACGTATTTTCCTAAGTAGCGATAACACCGTCTGAGCCCATTATCATGAACTGTCAATTACTAGGATTGTGAGCGCGAATGATATGAATAGATATATTAGGATTAACATCCCCGTTCAGGTGATTAGCTATCACTGGACAAACGAACGTATACCATGTCGGACATAGGATGTTGCAGGTTAGAACATCAACACGGACAATGTTGGTAATATTATATTGCATTTCATACATGTCGAGCTTCAGTGTCATGAGCTTAGGAAAATGTAATTACATTTTATGATGTTTGCATCTGTTGCATTATCATGAGGGGGAAATCTTGCGGTCCTACATTATACTTTTACAAACCTATGAATTCACTCAACAATATGTTGACGTTTTAAAGCAATGTTTTTCAGGAGGTCAATAAGCACAGGGTGCAAGGGATACATTGGTGGTTTTATATTTTGGATGTCACGTGCGTGAAGATTTGGTTGCATTTCATTTTGGGATATTTGTTATGAACTAGTATCTTTGTATTTTGGAAACAATGAACAAGTAAAGCTTCGGGCTTTTGTAACAAACGCTTTGTTAAATCCAATGTATCAGTTTTAAACGACTTTTTGGGTCGTTCTTATATTATCTTGTGTTATTGATCTATGAAGTACCACCCCCAACCCATATTCCGCTGCGACCCAATTTGGGGGTGTTACAGATTGGTATCAAGAGCCAAGGTTATAGAGAACCAGGTCAAATGTTTTTGCTGGACTATAACCGTTTTCAAACATTGCATTCATACAAAGGGATTTTCACGGGACATATATACATACACTACTTGTTGCATTAGTTGGTTAAGACTAGATGCACTTAGGATTGATATACATGTTATGGTATAAATGTATATTACTATAAGAGTCTTATATTAAATACTAATATAAGCTATTTTTGATTTTTAGATACAGTCATGTCGGATTCTGAGGATTCCACGGTTACATACACTGTTGTGTCCAGCCCATTTGCGGATTTGCCAGATATCAGATCACCGAGAGTCGATGGACCACTCGTGATGCCAGAGAACTCATATGCCTATGTGGTAGCTGCTTTTCAGGCCCCGCCATCTCCTGATTATGTGATGGGTCCTGAGTATCCACCTTCACCAAAATTTGTTCCAGAGCCGGTTTATCCAGAGTTCATGCCACTAGAGGATGAGATACTTCCAGCTGAGGAGCAGCCACTACCTGCTGCTATCTTACCTACTGCTGATTCACCAGACTACATTCCTGAGTTGGATCCTAAGGAGGATCCGGAAGAGGATGATGATGAGGACCCTAAGGAGGATCCTGCCGATTATCTTGTCGACAGAGGAGACGATGGCGATGATGAGGATGAGTCATCTGATGATGACGAGGATGAAGAGGTTGATATTGAGGGGGATAAGGAGGAGGAGGAGCACCCAACTCCTACCGACTCTACAACTGTTGCTTTACCAGCTATTGATTAGGCCCTATCTGCTGAGGAGACTGATCCATTTGAGATCGACGAGTCTTTGGCTACACCACCACCACATCCTGCATACCACGTTAGTGCTAGGATATCCATCAAAGATGAGACACCGATATCACTTCCTCCTAGGGAAGAGGTTGAGAGACTTCTTGTTATGCCTACTCCACCTTCATCACTACTTTCCCCATGGTTATCACCACTTCCCCAGATACCTTCTCTACTACTACCCCCGATACTATCACCACTACCAGTATCACTACTACTACCTCAGATTTCCTCACCACCACTACCAGTATCATCACCAGTGCTTGCGTTATCTCCACCACCACCTGCTAGTCCTCTTCGTCCTTTGGGCTATCGAGTTGCGATGATTAGGCTGAGAGCTGAGGCTGCATCTATATCCCATTCACTACCATTACCACCACCTATCATACTCTCCCACACCAGACCAGATTCACCATCATCAGGGACACCACCTTTGCATCTACTCTTTGATGACCGTAGAGCAGACAGACCTGAGGTTACCTTACCAAAACTGATCCATAGGATTTAATAAAGTATTGTAACAAAAGCCGAAGCTATACTTGTTCTAACTTGTTATTATACAAAGTATTTTCCAGCCCATAACAGATATACATACCTAATGCGACTAATCATTAATTGCCATGACTTCAAAATATAACCACCAAATGTATCCTTAGCACCTCGTGCTTAATGACCACCTGAAAAATATTTGCATTTAAAACGTCACATAAAGTTGGTGAATTTCATAGATTTATATAAATGAAATAATGCAGGACCGCAAGACTTTCACCCTTGATAATGCAACAGATACAGACATCACAAAATGTAATTACATTTTCCTAAGCTCATGACACGAAGCTGAACAGTATTAGTAATATCAATATATAAATATTTGCTACATTCCCTTGAAGAGTTCAACCCGTAACATCCAAATCCACATGAATACGTTCATTTCCAGTGATAGCTAGTCACCCGAACGGGGAGGTCAATCCCAAATAGATCTATCTATAATCATTCGCTCTCACATTCCAGTAATTGACAGTTCATGATTCATGGGCATAGTGGGTTATCGCTACTTAGGCAAAACGTAATCATGATAAAATGTACACTTGCGTCCAATTTGTAAAACATGCATATGTTTCTCACCCCAAAAACTTATAAATCAATAATTGTAAAACATGGGGCTATGAACTCACCTTGAGTGAGTAAATTGATAATAAAATATCCCAAATAAAAACGCGTCACGCTAACGCCCGAATGCAACCTAGTTAATATAGGTCGAATCAGTATTCAAGTACGTTGTCTAACAACTACCATATATAATCCTATATAGTTATCATCGTACTATCGTTCGGGCTATCATAATTTAAGAGGTCATGACATGACGTACGAGGAGTTAGGACACTTAAACGCTAATCTAATAACTCGTCAATAGCCAACCGAAGAAGTCTTCATTATGAAATTCCCTATTAATATAGCACTTCGATAACTAATAACATATATATTCTATATAGCTATATCACCATCAAATCGTTTAAGTGAAATCGGTATTTATAAAGTAAAAACATTTAAAATTAACGCCTTAGCAAAAATCACATAACTTTGGCGTATTAAGTCCGTTTCCTCCCGTTTCATACGCCCACGCTTCGGTACTAAAGACTATTGATTTCATAAAATCACATTTTTAGGTTTTTGAGATTCTGTGATGAATAGTGTTTTTACTGTTCATAACAGCTATAAAATCGTTTTTATACTTTTAATTAACGTAAAACCCGTTTTAGTCGTATCTTATTCGTTATAGCTCCGTTTTTAGCGATTCTTTCGAACACGTTCTCGTAATTGAAAGTTTTATCATATTATTGATGTTTACAAAGTATAAGTTACTGCCATGAATAGTAATTTTTATAAAATTTGTTTTATAAAGTATTTAGCGTCGTAAACTCGTAACTAGTGTATCTTCTTCGTTATTAATCCATTTTTCGAGTTTCTTATCATTTTGGAATCCTTATGAGATGTACTATCTTTATAAAACCTAATATGGCTGTTACCAAATTCGAACCAAAACAGCAAGTTTGAAGTTTGTTATTAAAACATGTTTTAAGCTTGATTTTTGTACCATTAAGCTTCAACACCTTGTTACAACTACTTTACAACACTTATATCTTATGTCTTACATATATAAAGTCCATTAGGTCATGTTTTGCCCAAGAGAGCCCAAGATAACAAGATTAACATGTTATTTACACCATTTTCACTTGTAACTTATTAGGTTAACATAAAAACCCTAATTTGTACTTATACATGTTAATACTTAACCAACATGTTAAAACACTTATACATTCCTTTTAACATGATATTACCATCCATATAACATGTAAATAAGTTCACACAACATTGATAATATGTAAAAATTCATTTTACATATTCAAAAGTACCCTAAATGGTGATTTAACTAGATAGAACATATCAACACATAAAATCATAAGTATTAAATGATTAGAGTTTTAAATAACCTTGTATGGATGAGTAGATGAAAGAACAACAATCACACCCTTGTGATTTAAACCCTTGGCTTGAAAATATCAAGAGAAAACCCTAATTTCAACCAAAACCCTAATCTTGCAATATCTTGTTAAAACCTCTTCAAAGCTTAACCAACCCTTCAATTCTTCTTAGGATACCTTAAATATGATGTGAGAATGCTTGTATGATGATAGAAAATCAAGCTATGGATTGAGTATTTTATGAGTTTTGAGCCGTGGGTTAGCAAGAGAGACAAAGAGATTGATTTTTGTGATTTTCTTGTAAAGAAATGTCTTGTGTGAGTTTTCTATGACCCTTGCATGCCTATTTATACTACTTGGTAGATATTATGAGATATTATGGTGTCTAGTTGAAGCCATGCAAGGTGGCAAGGATTAGAAGACTTAGGAGGAAGGTTGGAGCTTATCTTGGATAAGACTTGGCTAGTCATGGTTCAAGTGGATGCAAGATGCATGTATGAAGATATTTGTGAAGCTTCTTGGTCTTATCTAGGCTTAGTATACATACATATACACGTTCATATGCTAGGAGGGGGGTTAGAAAATATCTTTGATCTTTATTTGGTGTATAAATGTATTATTTTGAGGATAAATGTAGTATAGATTAAATACAATGTATAACTTGTACATTGTAGGGTTTGATTTGAATTCCTTCAATAAGAATATGAATAAAGTGATAAATACTTGAAGTTTTAAATAAACTTTAAGTATTGGGTATAAATTTTGGGTATTTGATGAAGCGTAGATAAGTTAACGTGTTTCCGGGAAGGCCTAAACGTACTTTATCGTGAAACGTAACCACTTAACGTAACCAATAAAAATAAAATGTGCAATGTTCATAATTATCCTCTAAATAATCATATAACACTTGCTTGATGTAAACGTTTAATCCTTTAATGCCTGTTTACATTGAATGATCATTTTTAGTTTACGCGATTTAGCTTAACGATTACGATTTAAAAGCAAACGCGTAAAACCCTAAAAATAAATTGTGAATTACATAATGTCGTACAATGACCTAAAACACGAGGTGTTATAGTCTTCCCCCATTAAATGAGCCTTGTCCTCAAGGCTTATGACACGGCACTTGATGATGGTGCGGTCTTGGTGAAGAGGTGTGGATATTTCTTCCTGAATTGATCTTCACGTTCCCACATAAACTCAGGGCCCTGCCTAAAGTTCCATCGAACCTTGACAATTAGGACACGACTTTGCCTCAATTGTTTGACTTCGTGATCCATGATTTCTATAGGCTCTTCAACAAAATGAAGCTTGTCATCCACTTGGAGTCCTTCCAACAGAACGACTAATGGATCGTCAGAATAACATTTCTTCAAGTTGGATACATGAAACGTATTGTGGACCCTGCTCAGCTCTTGAGGAAGCTCAAGCTTGTAAGCAACAGCTCCAACCTTTTTCAACACTTTGAAAGGTCCGACATATCTGGGGTTTAACTTCCCCCGTTTGCCAAAACGTACAACCCCTTTCCAAGGCGAAACCTTAAGCATAACCTTATCTCCAACTTGAAAATCCATCGGTTTATGCTTTAAATTAGCGTAGCTCTTTTGTTGATCGCGAGCGGTTTGAATCCTTTGTTTAATCTGGATGATCCTCTCCGTTATTTCTTGTACTAATTTTGGACCAGTAAGTTGAACTTGTCCAACCTCGGCCCAACACATGGGTGAACGACACTTTCGACCATAGAGTTTGGATGGTTCTCTCGCTTTGTCTGTCGGTTTGCGGATGATATGCAGTACTCATATCCAAACTTGTACCCA
>BQNB010078008.1:0-27851 GCA_026074375.1 Tanacetum coccineum
GTTTTCATGTTGTCTAATAACATTATAAATTTAATAAATATACTTTAAACTTAATACCCCATATATTTTTATAAAAAAAATTACAAAATATATATGTTGGTGTTGTTTATATATTATTGTTATTATTATTATATATTAAATTAATATATTTGTATGGAATTATTTATATGAAAAAAATCAGGATTTACTGTGGCATCTAAATGATTACACGAGATTATGCATATACGAGCGACTCATGCTAATCCTATTTTTTTGAACGGCGACTCATGTTATTCCTATTTATGATAAGTAAGGATATTCGTAAAACTTTTTTTTATAACTATTTGCGTTCAATAGCAACTTATGTTATTCATCTTATTTAACCCATACACGAGTTTAAAAAAATATGGCTTATATTATTATTATTATTATTATTATTATTATTTTTATTTATTTTTTATTTTTTTTATTAGAAACAATAATAATAATAATAATAATAATAATAATAATAATTATAAATATTTAAATGAAGGTACAATCTCACGGGTTAGTGTGAGATGGAAATAAATAGAATAAATTGTACATGTAACAACGATCACATGTTTTTTCAAGTATCTATACAAAATATTAATCGATATTACCATATTATAAAAAATTATATGACAACTCTGTTAGACAATGAAAACCCCGTAGGTTATAATCTTTATTGAATCTTTGGACACAGTCTTGCCGGCATTTATGTTGAACCCGCTGCATTGCCGGAATCCTCTATGGTTCTCTTAAAAAATTTGTTATTAAATTTTTTGTATAAATTTTACTGAAAATTTTATTTGTGTAAATTTGTTTGAATAGATTGTTTTGTTTGCTTATAAGTTTTATTTATGAATTTTGTTACCTAAATTTGTTGTAACTTTGTTATTAATTGTTTCTTATAATTTATTGAATTTTTCTTAATAATGTTGTAGTTGGTTGGCATTTAAATTATGTCTAATTTTGTTAGAAGTGTTGTCATTTTGTTGTGTAAACTATGTTTATTTACTCGAATATCTACTCGAATATTTATTGTATTATGTCATAGTCAACTTGAGAATCTTGAATATTGATCGTCAACTTTGAAAGGTGTGATATGAATTTGAATTATTTGAAATATTGAATGAGTAAAAAACTTAATTTATCTTAAGAAACTATTGAAGGTATTCAATCAATAAAATAAATAGCTAGACGATTGAAAGACATGGTAGTAAGTTGATTTTGTTCATTGAAATGGTAATAAAGTGTGACAAATTTGTAATTATTATGTTTTTATTTTTTTATTTTTTATTTTGGTATATTTGATATGATCATTAAGTAGTAAATAATGCATTTATTATGATTGAAACATATATTGTTTTGAAAGTTATATTTTACTAACAATTTATTTTGATTGAAACATGCGAAAGATTACTTAGTAATGTTACTATAATTCCTCGAGATTTTAATTACATATTTATTGTATGCTAATGTTGGTGATTTAAATACCATGTACATATTTGTGCAAACAACCTAGAAACTCTATAAACATATTGTTAATTTTGAAAGTTAACAAATACTTTTTCAACCATCATCATTTACATAACTTTTGGAATAAATTATGTTGATTGACAAGTTCAAATTGTTTCTTAATATACATGGCCCTCTATGTAAATGCAACATACATCGTTGCAGCCTCAATCACAAACTTTATGTTGCGTTGTCTAGAGGGATACCACGTGCAACTACCAAAGTATTAGTGAAACCAGAAAAGGAGTTTGGTCGAGGGAGTCTACACCTCAAATGTCGTGTACCAAGAAGTTTTACGCGACGAGTAACGTGTGTCGTTAGATTTATCTCATAATAACGATGTAATATTTTACTTTCATTTTCAATAAATGTCTTTTTTGATGCATGTTAAGAATTTGCCGCATGTTACGTGTGTGTGCAAGTTCATTTTGATCTTTTCACGTTATATTTTGAACTTTACATGAAACACTTACCACAATATTGTATATCGTTAATTATCTGCCGCTAGGAATTTCCGCCGCTATGCGCGGGTACTCGCCTAGTCTATGTAGAAATCTTTATAGCATTTTTGTTATCTTTATAGCTTGAAATATTAACAATGAAATGCTTTTTTAGATGTTCATCACATGTAGAAATCTTTATAGCATTTTTAGCTCAGATACAATCTTGTTACATTCTCCACTCATCGGGGCTATATTACTGCACCTGCATCAGACTTTCCCATCAGTGGGTTCTAGCACCATTCAAACCAGTTCACATGACCCTCACAGACCCATAGACAATCTGATTCAAAAGAAAATAAGTCAAAACTTCCTACTTGAACCGTGTCAGCTTTTATCTATTATTCATCCTATTGTGGGTATCAACTGTCTTGAGAATTATTAGGTATGTTATGGAACTTGGTTGTGATGAATTTTCCAGGTTTATTATCTTTATGGCTAAGCATGCTTGTTCAAGGAAATGAGTTCTGTGATTTGTGCAACGGGTCAAAATGGTTTATTTGTGTAACATGTCAAAATGGGTATTTTGATAACTAGAGAAACACGTTGGGTTGGGTCAAGTTGACCTGCATTGTTACTATTTAAATTATTGTATGGAAAATAGTTTTGTTTTTCGTTATTTTTGATGCAACACTTGTTCAATTTCAAGATTACAGATTGTACATGTTGGCTTTGTGAGCGGTAGTAGCAATGATATTAAAATTATCCGAGGGGAGATATATATGCTTGGCGGAAAGCTTGTTTCCAAACTTCTAACCTGTAATGATAAACCTTATGGACATGGTAAATAGGATTGTGCCATCCGCTCACATATCATCATTAGGTAAAACTAGCTGATCTTGGTTTATGCATCAATCAAACTGCACACTTGAGAAACACGTTGGGTTGGGCCGAGCAGACCCGCTCCGCTATGGTACTATCTATAACTACAATCTCAGTAGTAAACTTGTATTATCCCAAGTTGTAAGTTCCACTAACAATAAGGTGTGTTTGGATCCTCATTTTAAAGTGAATTGCCAAAACTAGTAAGGGATCAGTTGTCTTGCAAATTGTAACTTTACTTCTACGTCTTAATAGTTATTCAAACCTCGTTAAATTAGTTATAGTGAAAGTAAAGTAAAATATGTTTGTGGTTTGACAATTTTGGCAGAATCCATCCAAGTGAGAAACTATTACCATGAATCATACCTTAGCACATTGATCCCCTTTTTGGTGTCTAAATCTGTTGCTTTTCAATTATTATTTATTGCCTCTGAATTGCGTACTAGTGTTGGACAAAGTAGGTCATATGGGTGTTTACATTTGACGCATATAGTATTCCTGCTTTGTATCTTCTATGCGATAAATATGTTGAAACATCAATACTTTCAACAAAAGTATGACAAAACTTTGGTGAAAATAGACTAAAATGAAGTACATACACGTATTATAATAACAAACGTGTTTTAAGATTGCTCATTCTTAAACCCCATGTTTCATATTCCATTTAAGCATTTGTCTTATGGTCCATATGTGTTGGTTCATGATTGCTAAGTTTTATACACGTAAAATACAATATAAAATATGATACTTTAGAAAGAGTAATTAAGAAGATTACCATGTTACCCTTGATAAAATTCACTCTCAAAAATATATATAATATAATATATAATACGTATATTTAACCGGGCAAGTATGATCACCCGGGTCGTTTCCTCAACGACTAGTGAAATTGAAACCTCGTTTAAGCTTGGATTCTGATTTTAATAAGCAAATAGATGAATTGATGATCTATTACTACTAAATAAGAAAACTTGAACAATTAAACAAATACGGGACGCAAATAAAACGCGATTTATAAGCAAATAAACTAAGATTAAACCCTAAAAATGTAAACTAAATTTTTAAACCTAAGATAGGACAAAAGAAAGTTTTAGGAAAAAGAAAAACATTTTTTTTTCTTGGTTATTTTTGAATTTATTTTTAAAAGATATGATTTTACTAAAATTTTAAACTAAGTAAAAACTATAAAATTAATAAAACTATTAAAAGTAAAGTCCTAAAAATTTTATAATAATTACTCGAAATAAAGAAAATGTGCAGAAATTTTTTAAAAATAAAAGCCCTAATTTTTATCTTTATATAAAAGTCTAATTAAACTAATTAAAAGATAAACCCTAATTACTAATTAAAATTAATTAAACTAACTAAAACTTAACTAAGGACTAATGGTGCAAAAGGGAAAAGGACTAACTAAGACACAAATAAAATTTGAAAGTTACACAAACAGTCCTGAGGACCTAACCCGACTTAACTAAAAGTCCTATAATAAGCTCAAATTTAAAAAGTGCTTATTACCAAAAACTCAAAAGAGCAAAGTTGTAAAGGAAGCTAGGGAGAACAACTTTAACAAAAGCACTATGGTCTGAAACTCAAGGATAAGCTCTAAAAGAGCTTCTCAATAAGCTGTTACAGAAACTAGGGGTTTGGGCTATGTTTTACTAAAACAGCTATAAAAAGCTCAAATTAAGCTCAATGTGAAAAAGGAAAAGAGTTCTAGGAAGCTTATGAGATGCTTAAACTATGTAGGCAAAGAAAATTAAGCTGGAAATACTAGTTAAGCTACTTATGATCTATCTATTTAAGCTATAAAAACTACTAACTTAAGCTAGAATTAAGATTTTAATAAACTAAGTATCTATCCTACTGTTTTTGGCTTTTTAAGTTTTTAAATGACTTTTGACAGTAAAATAAGCTAGGAAAATAAGCTAGATAACAAAATTTAAGACTTAAACTATATTAAGCTGTAGCTAATCTAAGTCCTACTTGAATCTAAGCTCCTAAATCCTACTCTTACTTAACTAAAAATTAAGCCAAAAGTGGCAGTACTAACTGTGACATCCTAAGGATTAGCTGGAATTGAAACTTAAGCTAAGACCTAACTAGAGCTATTAGAAAACTATAATATAACTAAATTTTAGCTTCTAACTCCTAAATATTCTTTCCTAAATTGAAGCTTAAAAATCAGCAGTACTAATTGACTTAGTACTGCTGACGCAGTGAACTTATAAGAACAGATTAAGCTATGAAATAAGCTAAAAAATGTAAACTAAGATTTATTCTATACTAAGCTATTACTAATCTAACTCCTACTTGAATCTAAGTACCTAAAACTTACTTTTACTTAACTAAAAACTAAGCTAATAGTGACAGCAGTACTAACTTAAAGTTAGTACTGCTTCACTTTGCACTAAGAGAAAACAAGAGTTGCAGTTCCTATGGGTAAATCCTGCACTTTTGACACACTCAAATAGAGTGTATGAACAAAGTTCAAACAAGATCTAAGCCTTGGAGAGCTTAGATCAAAAATTGCACAAGTGAAATTTAAAGGAAATTTACCCTGGTGCAGAAACACTAAATATAAGACATAACTTTTTAATTCCTTAAATCTAACTTCTAAAAACTCAACTCCTAATGTTTTTAACTGAAATCAAAAGCGTTTTCATGTCCAAAAGGTTTTTTTGTAGCTACAGACACTGTTTGACTTGGTTAGATTGGTCGAAAGAAGCTTAAACCAAACACCCCTTTAAGACTATGTTAGTTTTGAGAAAAGCTTTTAAGGTGAAATCTAATGAACAAATGTTTAATACCAGACAATTAACAGATTAAAACTACTTTAATAAGCATGACTTAACAACTAATAAGCAATTATCTAAGACTTAAGCTATTTTACTATATTTTTAATTTTTTTAGAGGTTTTTATGATAATTATATGAAAATTAAAAATCTAAACTATCAAAAGCTAAAACAGATGAACAACTAAGATTATTAAACTATACTAAACATAAATAAGCACTAACAAGTAAGATATTAAGCAAATAAGTAATGATAAGCAAATAATTTAACTAAGCAATTTAAACTAAAATTAGAGAAAAATGAAAAGAGAAACTTACTTGAACCTTTAGCTAAACAAGAGGTCCAATAATGGCAGCTACAAGCTCCCTAGCTTATTAATAAGCTAGGGTATAAGTCCTTGGGATCTCTTCCAAGTTAAGATCCCCTTCCAAAAGCTCTAATCCAATAAGATCCATGATAGATTAAACTGATTTAAGGTTTAGGTAAGATTAATACTGAATTTAATAAGCTCTATTTCAGCTTATAGACTGAAAGAGATTTAAATGAGCTTATTAGCTTATTTAGACAATTTGGCTTATTAAGAGAGCTTTTAAATAACAAGAAAAGAGAGCTTATGAATGACTTAAACTAAATTTCATTAATAAAAGTTACTGGTTACATTACTTAAGAAAAGAAAATTACATTTAAGAAAAATACGAATTTAAGCTAGACTAAAAATTACTAAAAACCTAGATAGAGTATGTGTGAGAAGTGAGGACTATTTATAGCCGTTTGGTGAAGATTCTAGCCCTTTTGCCTTGCTCTCTAATCCTTCAATCTCTGCCATTCATTGCCTTAATCATTTGAGGGCTATTGTAAGCTGTTGGATCATTTGTGTGTACCTTAGGATTGCTAAGCTGTCATTCTTTGATGTGATAGCTTGTGCTTCCTTTGTGAGGGATATAAGAGTAATTTTCTTCTTTACTTATGCTTTTCTCTAAAAAATGTGGCATTCTTCCTTTGGGGATTGGACCAATCAGAGATGGGGAGTGATATTTCTTACTGCTAAGGTGTACTTGGACACCTAAATTGTCCTTTGTACCCTCTAATTGTGAAAACCCCTTTGTTTTGAGCTAAGGGCACGTTTGGGAAGACAATGAACATTGAATTGGATTTACCTGCCCTTTCTTTTATAACTGAAATAGGTAAAAACTCGTTTGAACTTTGGGAAATAGCAACTTCAGCCCTTGTCTTTCTTTATTCCATTTCTAGTTATAAACAATCTTCCGAAAATTGCAAAACTGGCCCTTATGGTTGTTATAAAAGGAAATGGGTTAGGATTTGGGTTTATAGTTGTGGGCTTGGATCCGGGTATGGCCTATTTGGGTTTTTAAGGCCCATTAAGGATTCCTGGGCCCAATAAGGGAGGAGGGGACATTTCTGGTCTTTTGTGAGAGTTTGAGGGTTAAAATGGAATATTGTAGGTCTTGTTGACTTTTGTTGACCAATGGTTGACTGGATTTGACTGATGCTTGACTTTTCTGGCTTCGGCTTTGATTCTTTGGCTTCTTTTTGTACTCTTCTGATTCTCATGTCCGTGCTTGCTCGTTTTTTTGACTGTTTTCTTGTGATTTTTGATTTATCCGTACCTGCACACACAAAACACAAATACAAGCATATTTTTGCCATTTTTGGTCTGTTTTGGGTTTAATTGGGTTATTTTAGGTACAAACGGATATGTGTATTCTACACTTATCAAAATTCCCCAAACTAAACGATTGTGTGTCCTCACGCAATATCACATGCCTTATAACCAAATACCTCGAAAATTCCCCAAACTAAACCTTTGAAAAGTAGCAAAGATTTTTGTTGAGAGAATTAAGAGATCACAAGTTATAAAACACCCGATTTCCCATTTTTAAAGATTTTTCTCTTTTTATGATTTTTCTTGATAATTAATTACCTAACTACAACTTATTTTTGTTTTGACATAATGTATTGTTTTCATTACCTCATTGGTAGCTTTTAGAATCTTAGAACAAAAAGCACAATTAAGTGTCTAAAAGATAACTTCATCATCCCCGATTTTTCACTTTTCCCATGCTAAGCTTAAAAATAAGATCACTGCTAATTACGAACTAAGATGCTAAGACTACTTATAATTACAACTTGTGAATTCCTCTTCCCGACATAAATCATAAATTTAGGTGTGTGTGTTCAAATTAATTTAAACCATTAAATCCACATATTTAGATAGATGAAATCCGACCAAGCTTTACTTAGCAAGATCACATCTCAAAGCAAACAAAAACCTCTTTAGCCAAGACATCGTTGGTTCACTTGTCCCATAAATGACTTTCTTCTCTAGCGATCCCACCGTCATCGGGTAAGTGCTAAGGCTTTTGACACCTCATCCGGAGAATACTAACCGAAACGTATGAACTTCCGATGAAAAAGCCTTGTAGACTTTTGCAAACCTTAGATCAAAAGAATACCTTGGTTTTTAGAAAATGAAACTTTTACTATTTATTTTCTAACTTGCAACATTATTATATCTATTTACATTATTAGGCTAGGAATCGGTATCACTTTTCTTTCAACGACACATCGGCCTCGCCTCCGACAAGAGCTCGCGTACTTATTATGATACCAACCCTAAATATACACCCTCCATCCTTTCTTTCGATGTCATATCGGGAGCGAACCGATAAATGCCCATGTACTTTATTGCGATGGAGTTTGTATATTATTTATTAACACTTAAGGATTTATAACTTGCATCCTTTTTATTTTCCAACTACACTAATAATTTTTTATTTTTTTGACTTTAACTAAACACTATATTTTTGCAAATAGTAAAAATTTCGCTTAAGAAAACCAAAGTATAAATTCGAACTAAAATTCTTATTTACCAATAATGTTGATAAAGCTTTTTCTCTAAATATGTTGATTAGACTTTCAAGAGTAAAACTCTAATTTGTAAAAATTTAAAGAGAACACGTTTAATTAGTCATTTTAATAACTTCGGGGAAGAAAAACCACAAGTTATTCTTATAAGCCTTTAAGTTTTCCAAATAAACTTTGTTTAGCATCCTAATTCGTAAACAACACTATCATCTCTTATTCTTCACAAAAGAGATTTGCAAATACTTAGCCTATATAAAATCCAACTCGGCATATTTAAAATCTTCTTGAAATTAGCACAAGTTTTCATTTACTAATAATTTCAAGTCTAGCATGTTTAAAGTCTACATGAGACTAGCACAAACTATCATCATTAATTGTTAAGGGAGAAAGCTAGAACTCTACACGTACGATCGGGTCAAAAATTACTTCTTATTCTTACCAGCGGAAAACCTACATTTTTGTCTTAACACTTATTATATTTATATATATATTTTTTCTTTTTAAATCTTTTTTATATATTTTTAACTAAATAACAAGACTGAAAAAAAATTAAAATTTTTGCTATTTTTGTGGGAAAACGGGTACGTGAGAACAAAACAATAAGCAAGCAATATCAAATCGATAGATTCCATTCCCCAAACTAAAACAAAACTTTGTCCTCAATGTTTAAAGTCGGGTTCTACGAAAATCTAAGCCGTTTATGAATTATGCAGAGATAAACGTTAATCGATAATGATGAAAGGATATGGATCTCCCCAAACTAATTTCGCACAAAGGATGAGAAGCTCGAGTAGAACGGGATAATTCAACAGGACACGAGAGTCTTCAGAAATTGTTGAGTTAATCCTACAAAAATCACAACAAGCAACAAACAACAAACAACGAGAAATCGGAAAGAGGATAGCCTCTTCATACACACATTAGAGGTTAGAAAATAAAATAGAAAGAAAAGGATAAGCATGGGGTGAACTCCCACGAAGCGGCTTGTTTTTGATTACCGAGTCGCAAGCTCGACTCGATCCCTGAATTCAGTTGTCCTTAGGGAAAGTCTGGAGGTCCTGGATAACCAATGGTGGTGTATCCCCTCCATAGTAATGCTTGAGACGGTGGCAGTTGACTTTGAAATTAGATCCATCGGCATGAGACAACTTGGCAGTGCCATAAGGATAAACTTCGGTGATTGTAAAAGGTCCGGACCAACGGGACTTGAGCTTTCCGGAGAAAATCTTCAATCGGGAGTTGAAAAGTAAGACTTGATCACCAACATTGAAGATTCGGTTCTTTATCTTAGAATCGTGTAACTTCTTTGTCTTCTCCTTGTAGATTAGCGAATTCTCATAAGCTTGATCACGAAGCTCGCTAAGTTCATTGAGTTGAAGCTTTCGATGATCGCCCAGTATTTAATCGGAAGTTGGCATGCTTAAGAGCCCACAATACGCTTTGTGTTCTAGCTCAACTGGGTAAATGGACACGCTTTTCCATGACTAACTTATATGGAGTACATCCAATTTGGGTATTGTAGCGGTTTGAAAGCCCATAATGCAATCATCATAACTTTATCATGACATGAAGCACGGTTATTCTCCTACCGTTCTCTCAAAATTCTTTTGAGACTAGTTCGTGACTTCAACTTGTCACTCGTTATGAGGGTGGTAAGGAGTCGAAAGTCGATGGGTTGACACAATATTTAGACATAACTCGATCAAATTTGTCGTTACAAAAAAATGGGTCCCACGATCGCTTTATGATGCTCTGGGGCACCGAATCGGGTGGAAAGGGATTTTAAGAACATAATAAATACCCCCTAAGCATCGTTGGTGGGGGAGCGCTTTCGCTTCAACCCACTTGGAAATATAATCGGGCGGCTACTAGGATATATTTTGTTACCCTATGACGACGGAAAAGGGTCCCCTAAATATTTCCCCATAAATCGGGAAAATCTCACAAACTTGGATTGCATTTTGGAGGCATCTCATCACGTTGGGAGATTTGGCCCTTGTTTTTGTCAAGCTTCACAAGTTTTGACAAATTAGTAAGCTTCCTTATAAATGGTTAGGCCAATAAATCTGATGCTGGCATCAAAAACTTTTTGACGGTAAAGTTGGGCTCCGTAGTGCCCACGTGGGTCCACGGTGTCAAGCTTTGAGAAATTTCGAGAGTTCTTGCAGTCTACACATCTTGGATTAATTTGATCCGCACACAGTCTTGAAAAGAAAAGGGGTATCCATAAATATTGTTTTACTTCTTTAAAGAACTTGTTTTTCTTTGAGGTGACATTCCTTTTTAATGAATTTCCTCCCGCGTGGGTAGTTAGCAAAGTTGTGCGAACCACGGGTTAAGGGAACTTTGGTACTTTGGAAGTTTACCAACTTAAAGTCTCTAAAGGAAAAGTCTCGGTAATTTTCTTTTGGATTCAAAGGGACATTATCGGTAAGGGTTTTCAAGACGAGAGAGGTGATCTGCTGCATAGTTCTCAGCTCCCTTGGTATCAATAACTTTGAAATCAAATTCCTGAAGAAGTAAGACCCATCTAAGCAACCTTGCTTTGGCGTCTTTCTTGTTGAAAAGGTATTTCAATACGGAGTGGTCTGTGTAAACAACACTCTTGTTCATGATTAGGTTGATCGATTCTCAACCCCCAAAAAAACCCCCCTCCCTCTCGAAAGCATAAACAACTGCAAGCATCTCCTTCTCGGTTGTTGTGTAATTCGTTTCTGCTTCAGTCATTGTCTTGCTAGCATAATGAATTGGTCGGAAATGCTTCTCAATCCTTTGCCCTAGAACCGCACCTATTGCATAATCACTTGCATCGCACATGATTTCAAAAGGTTGGTCCCAATTCGGAGCAATGAGAATTGGAGCTTCAGTCAGCTTCTTTTTCAATGTTTGAAAGGCTAGAATGCAATCTTCCGAAAAAATGAAAGGAGTGTTTTTCTCTAAGAGATGGGTCATGGGTCGAGAGATTTTGGAAAAGTCTTTGATAAATCTTCGATAGAATCCAGCATGCCCGAGAAAACTTCGAATTCCTTTGACGGTTGTTGGGTGAGGAAGCTTAGAAATCACATCAATTTTGGCTTTATCCCAACTTCAATCCTTTTCTAGAGTTTTATGTCCTTAAAACAATGCCTTCTTTAACCATGAAATGGCTCTTTTCCCAATTTAGTGCTAATTTGGTGTCTTCACATCTTTTAAGCATTTTATCTAAATTGGCAAGACACGACGAAAAAGAATTTCCAAAGACTGAAAAATCGTCCATGAAAACTTCCATTGTTTTCTCTATCATATCATGAAAAATGGCCATCATACAACGTTGGAAAGTTCCGGGTGCATTGCACAAACCGAATGGCATACGACGGTACGCGAAAGTTCCGTATGGGCACGTGAAAGTAGTTTTCTCTTGATCTTTAGGATCAATTGGGATTTGAAAATACCCTGAAAAACCATCTAAGAAACAATAAAATTCGTTGCCGGCTAATCGCTCTAACATTTGGTCCATGAATGGTAACGGAAAATGGTCTTTACAAGTTGCTTCGTTCAACTTTCGATAGTCGATGCAAACTCTCCATCCCGTGACTAATCTTGTAGGCACCAGCTCATTTTCTTCGTTCTTGACAACGGTCATACCACTTTTTTTAGGAACACAATGGACCGGACTAACCCATGGACTATCCGAGATTGGATAAATCAATCCTGCGTCAAGAAGTTTTTCTACTTCTTTCTTGATGACGTCGTGGATTTTAGGGTTAACCCTCCTTTGATGTTGGACTGAAGGTTCGTAATCATCTTCTAAAAGGATTTTGTGAGAGCAAAACTCTGGATCTATGCCTCGGATATCAGAAAGTTTCCAAGCAATTGCTTGTTTCCTGTTTTTCAGAACGTTAATGAGTGAGATTTTTTCTTCTTGGCTTAAATCTTTTGAAATTATGACTGGAAGCTTGCTATGTTCCTCTAAAAACGCATACTCGAGATGCGGAGGTAACTCTTTAAGTTTGACTTCGGGAATTTCATTTTTTGGTTCAAGTAAAGGCTGCTTTGGTTCAACAACTTTAAGATCTTTTTGAATTCCAGGTAAATAATCACTTTGGTTTGGATGAGAAGGTAATGGATCACTGTTGAGAAGTGCTTCGAGAATGAGAACGTCACCCTCGGGATCATAGTACGTAGCATTAATTTTCGTTGAAATTTGCTCGTCATCGATTGCTATGAAAGCATCGGCTTCTTCAAAGAGTAGAAAATCACTTTCATCAAACGGAGTGAGTGTCGGAGAAGAATTGAAACAATCGGATAGTATCCAGGAGATGGATTGTTGTAAGCAATTGAGTCGGAAAAATCTAAGACTTCTTGTGAGTACTCTTCACACGTGACATCAATAAGATCGACCTTCTTCAAAGATTCTAAATTGTTGTACGAAATAGAAGGAGTATCACCACATTTAAGAGTCAAAGATTGATCGTCATTCCTAAGAGTAATCTCTCCTTCGTAAACATCGATTAAAGCATGAGCCGTCCTAAGAAAGGGTCGCCCGAGTATTAACGGTACTCGAGGATCGGCTACGAAATCTAAAACAACAAAATCGGCCAGAAAGTAGAATTTTCCTACCTTGAGAAAAACATTCTCGGCTACACCGGTTAGTTTGGAAATTGTACGGTCGGCTAATTCTAACACCATTTTTGTTTCAGTAAGGCCTGAGAGTTGAAGCTTTTTCCAAATGGATAAAGGCATGAGATTGATACTAGCACCTAAATCGGCAAGGGCTAAGTAACTATCGAACTCTGAAAAATCACATGGAATGAGAAATCGACTGGGGTCACCTAGCTTTTCTGGAAGCTTTTTAAGGACAACCGCACTACAATTTTCATTCAACGGTGTTTTGGTCAATTCGATCAATTTGTCTTTGTTGTTTAACATCTTTTTAAACATTGATGCAAACTTTGGCATATGGATAAGAGCATCCGCAAAACTAATCTCTAAATGAAGATTTCGAAAGATTTTCATAAACTTTGAAGAAAGAATGTCATCTTTTTCACGAATCTTTTGTTTGTTAAGTCTTGACGGGTAAGGAAAATTAGGTTTGGCTTTGTTAGCAACGAAAGAAGGCTCTTCGATTGGTTCTTTGTCTTTGGTTTGTTCTTGGACAAATGGAGGAGGTTAGATGTCTTCGGTGCTTGGTAGCTCCGTATCCTTTGTCACCTCACTTTCCTTTTCCACCACCAGTGGTGAAATCGGAGGTCCATCGTATGAAACACCACTATGAGTTGTAATTGCCTTGGCTTCGTTCCTTGGATTTGGAATGGTATTGTTCGGTAAAGTACTTGAACTTGAAGGTTGATTGCTATGATAACTTTGCATGAAACTGAGCATCATTCTTTGAAAATCATCTTGTTTCTTTTGTGAATCATTGTAAACTCTTTGAAAATCATTTTGGTTTCTTTGAAAATTATCCAACTTCATTTGCAAGTTATTCATGTTAGCATCGTTTGCTTTAGCATAACTTTCAAAATCCGTTTTAGAAACACCAGGATTTTGTGAAATGGGAGGTAAAGCTTGATTAATCAAAGGTTGATTTGTTGGTGGTTGATATGGTGGTGCTTGGTAAACTTGATTTTGGTTGTTTTGACGATTTTGATTAAAATTGGTTCCACGGTTTTGATTTGAATTGAAATTGTTTCCTTGGTAATGGTTTTGGTTGTTTTGGACATTTGGTTGATTGAAACCTGGTGGTCTCATTTGACTTGCCAAATTGGAAGGTTGGTTTTTTTGGAGAAAATTACCAACGGCTGCGGTTTGTTGAAATTGTTGGATATTGTCATGAAAAACAAGATAATCGTTTCCACCTCGAGTTAACGGACAATGGTTAAAATTATGGTTCGAACCACAAGTGACACAAATTTCCTCAACTGCTTTGACGGGTGCAGGAGTAGTAACAACTAAAGCTTTCATTTCATTCATCATTTGTTTCATCTTGATAGTCATCTTATCCTCGAGAGAAGCGACTATTTGTTGCATATCGAAAGAATTATTAGAAGGTGAAGAATTAGAAAGAGGAGCATCCGTACTCACTCTTGAATCATTAGCACGACTTCTTGAGTAACGAACTTTTGACTTGCTTTCAATAATCGCTAAACCTTCTTGAGGCATCTTGTCTAAGAAATTGCCACCCGCGGCGGAATCTAAGGCATCTTTAAGTTCGACTTCGGGAGGTTCAACTTTTGGTTCATAAGAGGTAGCATATTCGAGTGAAGACTTCTGTGGTTCAACAACTTTAAGATCTTTTTGAATTCTGGGTGAGTAATCTCCTTGGTTTGGTGAAGGTAATGGATCATTGAAAACTGGTGAAACTAGTTCATCATCGATTGCTATAAAAGCATCGGCTTCCTCAAAGAGTAGAAAATCGCTTTCATCAAAAGGAGTTAGTGTTGGAGATGAAGTGAAAACAATCGAATCGTAGTACGGAGAAGGATTATTGTAAGCAACGGAATCGGAAAATCCAAGTACTTCTTGTGAATAAATTTCACAAGCAGCATCGATTAGATCAACCTTCTTCAACGATTCGAGATTGTTGTATGAAATGGAAGGTGCATCACCACATTTAAGGGTTAACGATTGATCATCATTCCTAAGAGTAATCTCTCCTTCGTAAACATCGATTAAAGCATGAGCCGTCCTAAGAAAGGGTCGCCCGAGTATTAACGGTACTCGAGGATCGGCTATAAAATCAAGAACAACAAAGTCGGCGGGAAAGTAAAACTTCCCTACTTTGACAAAAACATTTTCGGCTACACCGGTTGGTTTGGAAATTGTACGGTCGGCTAATTCTAATACCATCACCATTTTTGTTTCGGTTAGGCCCGGGAGTTGAAGCTTTTTCCAAATGGATAAAGGCATGAGATTGATACTTGCACCTAAATCGGCAAGGTACTAAGTAACTCTCGAATCTCGATAAATCAACATGGAATGTGAAATCGATCAGGGTCACCTAGCTTTTCTGGCAGCATTTTAAGGAAACCCGCACTACAATTTTCATTCACGGCGTTTGGTTAACTCAATTAATTTGTCTTTGTTATTAAGCATCTTTTTTGAACATCGAGCAAACTTGGCATATGAATGAGAGCATCCGCGTAAACTTTAGCTCAAGTGAAGATTACGGTAGTTTCCATCACTTTGAAGCTAGAATTAGCAGCCCTGTTTCACGAATCTTTTGTTGTTGAGTCTCGATAGGTAAGGCAAATTAGGTTTGGCTTTGTTAGCAACGAAAGAAGGCTCATTTCTTGGTTCTTTGTTTTGGTTTGTTTCTTGGTACGGAATGGAAGGAGGGTTGGATGCTCTTCGGTGCTTGGTAGCTCCGTATCCTTTGTCACCTCACTTTCCTTTTCCACCACCGGCGGTGGAATCGGAGGTCCATCGTATGAAACACCACTACGAGTTGTAATTACCTTGGCTTCATTCCTTGGGTTTGGAATGGTATTGCTTGGTAAAGAACTTGAACTTGAAGGTTGGTTGGTGTGATAGCTTTGCATGAAATTGAGCATCATTTTCTGAAAATCATTTTGCTTCTTTTGAGAATCATTGTAAACTCTTTGAAAATCATTTTGGTTTCTTTGAAAATTATCCAACTTCATTTGCAAGTTATTCATGTTAGCATCGTTTGCTTTAGCATAACTTTCAAAGTCCATTTTGGATACTCCTTGAGTTTGTGAAACGGGAGGTAAAGCTTGATTAATCAAAGGTTGATTTGTTGGTGGTTGGTATGGTGGGGCTTGGTAAACGGCTCCTTGGTTGTTTGGACGGTTTTGGTTAAAAGTGGTTCCACGGTTTTGATTTGAATTGAAATTGTTTCCTTGGTAACGGTTTTGGTTATTTTGGACATTTGGTTGATTGAAACCCGGTGGTCTCATTTGACTTGCCAAATTAGAAGGTTGGTTTCTTTGGAGAAAATTACCAATGGCCGCGGTTTGTTGAAATTGTTGGATATTGTCATGAAATACGGGAAAATCGTTTCTACCCGAGTTATAGGACAATGATTAAAAATGGTGAATTTGATCCCACACGTGACCCATACTGCCTCAATGGCTTTGAGGGTGCAAGGAGTAGTAACAACTAACGCTTTCATTTCATTCAACCTTTTATTTCATCTTGATGTCATCTTATCCTCTGACAGAAGCGGGCTATTTGTTTCATATCGAAGAAATTATTAGAAGGGGAAGATTACAGTAGGAAAGAGGTAGCATCCGTACTCACTTGTGAATTCATTTGCCACGACTCCTTGAGTAACGAACTTTTGACTTGCTTTCAATAATCGCTAATCCTTCTTGAGGCATCTTGTCTAAGAAATTGCCACCCGCGGCGGAATCTAAGGCATCTTGATCGTTGGAATTCAAAGAATTATAAAAAGTATCGAGTTGGTGAAGTTCAGAAAAGCCATGGTGAGGACATTGACGAAGAAGTCCTTTAAAACGTTCTCATGCTTCGTTGAAGGTTTCGTTTGGCTTTTGGTAAAAAGTAATGATCTCATTCCGATAGTACGTGTTTTGATAGTGGGAAACATTGGTTTATGAATTTTGAAACAAGGTGTCCCAGTGAGAATTGAATCTAGAGGTTCTTGTCTAACCCAATCTCGGGCTTCACCGTCTATGAGAAAAAGGAAAAAAGCAAAAGCTTTATCGGAAGTGTTCGGAACTTCGGGATGTCTAAACGTTGAAGTGACCTTGTTAAAAAATCGAAGGTGATTGTGGAGGGTCTTGTTACACGTAAAACTTATTTACTTTGCTACAAGATTGATTAAAGGTTGTTTAAAGCCCCCCAACATTGTTAGTATATTGATCGGTGGAACAACCTATAGCACTTATACCCCCGATGGGTGCTTGTAACATTTGGGCATTGTTCGATTGTGGCCATTGCGAACAACGTTTTGTTCAAACAATTGGTTCTTCTGAATCAAAATTTTCAAACAAACCGGAGCGTTTGTTGTTGTCAATGGTCTTCGAGATTGCGAACGATGTGCGCAATTAAAAAAGAAAAGATGAAAATCAAAAAGCAAAAACTTTACACTAATTTTTTTCTTTAAGAATGAAATTTTAAACGGTTACACGGAAGGACTTAAACCCCAAATAATCAAAACTACTTCACGGTAGCTCTTGGAAAATTGCTTTCAGGGGTGAGCCGTATTTCGTAGAGACACAAATGGCAAGTGTTAAATCTTTAGTTCGATTTGGGAACCAACAAGTTCACCGGAAATTGAAATGATAATACCTCCGTTGAGAATATTATATTTTGGTATTTTTACCAATTGGTGATTTTTATTTCTTAATTAAAAAGAAAGATTTTTTTTATCTTTTACTTATACTAAAAAGAAAATGAAAATATTTTTTTACTTTTTATATTTTATGATTTTTTTGGATTTTTGAATTATAAAACAAAAATGAAACTTTCGAGGGTGAAAGGATCTTCAAACCAAATCAACAAACACAAAACGTAGGAATCTTAAACACTAGTCCCCGGCAGCGGCGCCAAAAACTTGATGTAGCAGTTTTAACACACGTAAAATATATATAAAATATTATACTTTAGAAGAGTAATTAAGAAAATTACCAAGTTACCCTTGATAAAATTCACTCTCAAAAATATATATAATATAATATATAATACGTATATTAAACCGGGTAAATATGTTCACCCGGATCGTTTCCCCAACGACTAATGAAATTGAATCCTCGTTTAAGTCCGGATTATGATTTGAATAATGCAACGATATTTTTGATTATCTATATCTACTAAATAAAAAGCAACAATTAAAAATTTAACAATTAAAGGCAATTTAAGCAATTTAAACAAATACGGAAAACAAATAAAACGCGACTAATAAGCAAATAAACTAAAATTAACTCCTAAAAATATAAACTAAATTTCTTAACCTAAGATAGGACAAAAGAAAATTTTAGGAAAAAGAAATTACTATTTTTGGCTTTTTAGATTAAGAGATATGATTTTTCTAAAATTTAAACTAATTAAAAACTATAAAAATAATAAAACTATTAAAAAAATAAAGTCCTAAAAATTTTATAAAAATTACAATAAATAAAGAAAATTTTGCAGGAATTTTATAAAAATAAAAGCCTAATTTTTTTTTATTTAAAGATTAATTAAACTAATTAAAACCTAACCCTAATTATTAATTAAAACTAAATAAAACTAATTAATAACTAACTGAGGGACTAACTGTGTAAAAGTCTTAAGGACTAACGGGGTTAAAGCATTTAATAGGGAAGGATTAACTAAAAAACAATTAGAACAGAAAAATTACAAGAATGGTCCCTGAGGTCCTTACCCGATAACAATCAAAGTCTAATTATAAGCTCAAATTTTAAAAGTGTTTATTACTAAAAACTTGAAAGAGCAAAGTTATAGAACAGCTTGATGAGAACAACTTTAATGAAAAGACTTATAGCTAAAAGCCACAAATAAGCTCAATAAAAGAGCTTGATTTTAACCAGCTGCACCTAGAAAGTGGGGTTTAACCCTTGGTTTAGAAATAAGCTATAAAAAACTCAATATTAGTTCAAATGTAAAGGAAAGCAGTTCTAATGAGCTTCATATGATATGCTTAATTATAAATTGAGAAGAAAATGAATGCTTAAACTACTTTTAAACTACTGAACCCCCGATCCCCCCCAGCAAACCCCACCCCCCCACCCCCCAAAGCAAACTCAGAAATCAGCCATTTAGCACACAATCAATTAAGTAAAATCCTTAAAAAGCTTCTACTAGACTATAAGCTTAAAGGGACTTATTAACTATTAATTAAAGCTATAAAACTAGTTATTAAGTTAAATTTAGCAAATTATAGAATCTACTTAATTAACTACTGTTTTTGGCTTTCCACGGTATTAAGTGACTTTTTAAAAGTAAATTTAAGCTGATTATTAAGTGAAAATATAAAATGATAATGATATGATGTCAAAGCTATATGTCTACTAAAGTTAAGCTAAAATTAAGACCCTAAATCCTACAATAGCTAAGCTAATTATAAGCCTAAAGTTCAGCAGTACTAACTAACTTAGTACTGCTGATGCAGAAGTCTTTTAACAACTGAATTAAGCTAGGAAAATAAGCTAGCAAATAAAATGTAAACCTTAATCTATTTAACTATTACTAAACTATAGTAATTCTAAAAGATAAGCTATTAAATCCTACTTTGCTGCTTAATTTGAGGGCTTAAAGTATCCAGCTAGTACTAAATTTTGTTTTAGGTACTTGCTGGTTGCAACTGGCAGTACCACAAAGTCAAAGAGGGCAGCTAACCTAGTGGACTATCAGTTGGTGATATGTCCGTTTTGTCGCTTTCCTTAAAATATCAAATTGTGTGTATGAAACACAATGCAACAAAATCCAGACCTTAAGGGCTTTGGATCAAATTTCACAGCATAACTGAAAGGCAAAAAGTACCTGGTGTGAGAGGAAAAATAAATTTAAGCATAACTTTTGAAAATTAGATCTAATTTTGAGAAAAATCTGTTTTCTATTGATCTAAATGATATTTAAAACCGATCTCAAGTTGTTTTGATAGAAAACTTTGATTTTTGATTGTCAAAATTAGCTTTAATCCAAACACTCCTTTACTAATTGACAGCGATATTTATAAAACTCCATAAAAGAAATTATTCTCAAAGACTCTAATACCAGATGATTATGAGCTTTAAAACTACATAACAAAAACATGAAAGTTAACAGCTAAATTTATCTAGAAATCAAAGATCTATACTATGCTATCTAATATTTTTGGTTTTTAGATTTTTTAGACAAAAATTGAAAATCTAAGATTAATATCTACAGAGCTAAGAACATATTAAGATTTATAACTATTAAGCTCTAGAAGATGATAAGATGTGACCAAATAAGACAATAGTAACAAATCATGCAATGGGGTAATTAGGGCAAGAATCTTATACTTAATGAACTTATTTAATGAGATTATAAAAGCAACAAAGGGAAACGTACTTTAATCTCTAGCTAAACAAGAGATTCCAAATTTGGCAGTACAAGTCCCTAGCTTTATTAGATAAGCTAGACGGTAAAGTCTTAGGATTCTTCCAAGTTAAAGAGCCCTTCCAAAAGCGCAATTCTAATAAGGACCATCGGATAAATGTAAGACTACAAGTTTCTTTAAGGTTTAAGAAAGGATTAAAATCTGAGATTCGATTAAGCTCTATTTCAGCTTATAGATGAAAAGAGCTTATGAAGTTTGCTTATGGCGGAGAGCTATATGAAAAAGAAACTTTGATGAGATTAAGAAAAACTGCCTCCACAAATTACAATTATTATTCTGATAATAATACTTCATTAATAAAGCTTTCTTACAATACTTAAAAGGAAAATTACAAGATTAAAACAACATTAAACTAGGAATTAAAATTTAAGCTACAACTAAATTAGGCTACGTGTAAAAAAAACTAGATCTCCTCGTGTTTTGTGTGCAAGATAAGGAGTGCTATTAAATTAAGCCGTTTGGGAAGGTTCTTGCCCTCTTGCTTTCTCTCCAATAACTTCAAATTCAGCCAACTTTCACTTTCTCCGATCATCATGTCGTATAGAATGACCCGACAGCTATTGTAAGCCGTTTGATCAAATTGTACGAACCCTTGAGGCTTGCAGCAGTTATGTCATTTTTCTTCTTTAGGTATGCTATTGTGTCTTTTTCTTTCTGTGAATGTTTAGCACCAAGATTAACCCACACTCATTTGTGCTTCTTCATCCTATTGTATGATTGGCCTCTTTGATTGAGGAGGAAGTTTAAGGAACCCTGAATTGATCTGAATTGCCCTCGCCTATTGTCATGTGAGAGTCCTTGAACTTGACAATACGCAACCTAGTATTTCAAAAGCCCTTGATTCACCCCTGGGTTAACATGCTTAGGGTGCAATAAGGTTCGTGAACAGTGCAATGGGATTTAGCGCTGGCCATTTTTTGACAGTAATTTCGGTTTATAACATTTTTGGGAGTGTTTGCTTTATTGTGGCGAGCCTGGTGTTCTCATTTATATTTTCTAGTATAAATAACTTGAAAAGTGCCTAAAGATTTAGCCCTTAGTGTTGTTATAAAAGGAAAATGGGCTTTCTTGTTGAGTTTTAGTGACCATGTTTGATCTGGATTTGAGCGTGAAGGCTTGACTTTCTGGCTTTGCTTCCGGCTTTTTGTTCACTCTTCGTTCTCGGGTCGTGCTTGCTGGTTTTGTCGGGTTTCATGTGATTTTTGATATATCCGTACATGCACACAAAAACACAAATCTAGCATATTTTTGCCATTTTTTGGTCTATTTTGGGGGTTTAATTAGGTTCATTGTTAGTACAACGGATATGTGTAATCTTGATACAGCGTGTTTTATCAGATGATAAGTCAAGTAGTGCAGGTTCGATTGCGTACTTCTTAAACATTGCGAATGTTGGTGATACACATTATGTGATAAAATGATAACCAGTGTGTATAGCAAATTATCATTCCTTATTTTCGTATGAGATGAATCACAGCAGGCCGCTATTCAGGAATTCTAATCATTGCACAACAAGATGCACTGATATTATCTGTGATTGAACAACTGAAAAACCAAGTAGTTAATTGTACCAAGTTAAATTGGAAATAAAAGTGTCATTGATATCTTTAGATAGTTCTCAGAGCTTGAAAGATATAAGAAACAAGTTTATAAAGTTTGATAAGAATGACAAAACGTGTTTACGGAGTAATGATATCGTTTTAGATTCAAGTGCACATGTCATTATAATGTTGTTATGAGACACTGATTCTATCTGTAAACTAAAATTCTACTTTATGAACCATTTAAAAAGAAAATGGAAATCTTAATCGCAGAAATCTACGATCTTACTACCTCTGTCTAAAAGAGTAGCCTATTTCGGTACTATGGACAACAGTGAAGAAAGAATCATCTTGGACTAGGCATACTCATTCAGATTAGAGTAGAGAGATTGCTGTTAGATAAAAGAAGATTCTTGAGTAATCAGGATCTTAGATAATATTGTTTTTTGTTTTTTCTAATGATTTACACTTAAACAAGCTCTAGGTTTTCAAAATCCTTTCTATCTTTGAAGAAAGCTCAGCAGTTGGAACCAAAGCTTTATGATGGTAATGTCATTAAGAATACGAGTGCTATTGTGATTCCTGACTCCGAAGAGACTCTACTGCTTGCTGAAGAGAGTCGTTCAAAAATGCTTTTAAAACAAAAAGATCCTATGATGTTTGAAAAGAAAGTTAATACTACACCAGTCGATTATGCTGTCATTAATCAACTTTCTTAAGATTTTAAAACACGATTTGTTCCACAAACTGAATTATTTGCTGAACAAGCCTTTTGGTCTCAGAATTCTGTGAATTCTCCAGAACCACTCTTTTAGTTAAGACCTCAGCAAAGTTGAGTTCCAAAAAGATATTCCTAATCTGCATGGTTAGTACGACCGTTTGATGAACTTAAACACCATTTTGTGGTTTTGAGTGGTTGTTCTAAGAAAAGAACCAAAACCCCAAGCCAATCACTGAAGGCTCGTGGGGGTTCGAACATACAAAAGCTAGTTTTAGGGATGAAATAATTCCATTTGTAAAAGCTCCGAAGGACTTATTTAATACATTCAATCAATATTTGATTGATGAACTTTCTAAAGTCCAAAATGTCTTCCATCAAATGGAGTAGGCTGTGGAACAACATCGTTTAGAGTCAAAAACATTTGAAGTTAAAATGAATCAAGTTTTGAACGAAAACGAACGACTCTTGGAACAAGTTATTAGCAAAGATATCGTGAATACCATTGTGAATTCTTCTGTGTATATTGCTTCTGTAAAAGTGCATGAATGTAAAAAGTGTCTCAAACTTGAGACTGAGCTTCTCAACAAAAAGGATTTTGTTGAAAAAGAGATTTACGATAAACTATTCAAAAGTTTTACCACTCTTGAAAAACATTGCATCTCTTTAGAAGTTGAATAGGTCAAACTTTATCAGGAAATTTTCAAAGGAACCAATTTTGTTTCAATCAAAGTGCTCCAAGTTTTTGATTGTTGTTTGAATTATTAAATGAATTGAAATGCGCACATGTCCCAACGAGAAAGACCCAAGTCATAAGGACAGGTAAAGAGAGAAATTTTAATCTCCTAAGTGGAAAATATGAATAAGGATAAGATTAAAAAAAGACTTAGAAGAAATTGAAACAATAAATATTCAATTGGATCATAGGGTGTCAAAGCTTATTGCAGATAATGAGCATTTGAAACAGACCTATAAGCAACCTTATGACTTGATTAAACCAGCACATATTCGATCAAAAGAATAATGTGATGATTTTAATTAATTATAAGTCAATCTAAAGTCTGTGGCAAATCTCTAATTTAAAGGTAGTCTTGGAAAAGTTTTGGTAATTATAGATCTTAAGGATGATTTAAGGAAACTTAAAGGAAAAGCTCTAGTTGGTAACGATGTTACAAAACACCCTAGTGATCCAGAAATGCTTAAGATTAACATGTAACCAATAACCCCTAAATTGTTGAATAAAAAGATAGCTCACTCTACCTATATTAAGGACACTCAAGAAGAAGCTACAGTTCTTAGGGATCTAGTTGAACATGTTAAATCAAAATATCCACTAGATCATTCCTTAGGAATCTGCCTATAGGGTATTGCTAACACTATTCAGGAGTTGCTTTACACACATCTATATATACCTACACGTGTGTCAACAATATGATGGAAAATTAGTGGCTTTGTAACCCAAAGAAACCAAGGACTAAAGAGTTAGTATCGACAAAACAATCACCAAGGTAGTAATCTACTTCAAAGCGTGGTTTTAACAAACCTAGGTATCGTCTTCTGACCAACTAGACAGTAGGTATAGTTAGTTATAAGTATAGTGTTTAAACGGCGAGGGAAGATAAATGTTGAGGGTGGTTTAGAGGGAAGTAAAACCGTCTACTAGTTCTTGCGGATCACAGCCTTTAGGCAATACAAAGAAAGATAAGAATCGACAAACACCAATTAGTACTCAGAAGAATAAAGTAGAAGCCTACCCTAGGAAAGTTAAATCTAGTTTGAAAAAAAGACTGTGTTGTTAAACCTAAAGGAATTGCTTATATGCAGCATTCCAAGCTTAATGCGGATTATTCGGAAATTAAATGATGTATAAGTGTAAATTGGTTGCAATGCTTTTATGTTAATCAGATTTGTGTATTCTTGATTTTATCAATAATGTGAATGGGCTCGTTAATAAATTCTAATTGTTAAGACAATGTGTCAAAGAGAAAGTTTGGAAACCAACAGGAAAAGGTGTTTACAATATAGGATTCATCTAGAGATATTGGATACATCTAGAGACCTACTGGTCGGACCTTCACTATAGTAGGAAATGTGTGCCCTTTAACTAGGATTACCACAAATACTGAAGTACCCCTTAGGAAACCAACTGCTCTAGAAAATGAAACACCTAAGCCTATTGTAACATTGGTTTACTCAAGGAAACCTAGGAAATCTAAAACTAATGTTCTTGTTAGCAAATCTAAGGTTCTTAAATCTGTATCTGCTAACAAAAAAGAACTCAGTCAATCTTGGGGATCCATAGTTTCCAATGTTCCATCTTCCTCTCTTGATGAATGAAGGTCGTCCAAATTGTTTTTTGGTATTTGGACTCTAGCTGCTCTAAGCACATGACAGAAGATCGCTCTCAGCTCACCAATTTCATTAATAAATTTTTGGGTACAGTCAAATTCGGAAATGATCACATGGCAAAGATATTAGGATATGGTGATTATCAGATTGGGAATGTTACGATTTCAAGGGTTTACTACGTGGAAGGACTTGGACATAACTTATTCTCTGGGCCCAGTTTTTGTGATACCGAACCTTGAGGTTGCTTTTCGTCAACACACCTGCTTCATTCGTAATTTAGAAGGTGATGATTTATTGATTGGATCTACATCTGTATAAGCACTGTCTCTATGGGAGACAAGATGGCTTCGTCATCCTATATGTCTCATATCAAAGGCCTCAAAGACTATAATAAGTCCGGCAAATGGCACCGACATTGTTGTAATCAAAACATTGGTTGCCATCACCATTTAGCTAGACATGGTCTTTGTTTCGACGGTCTCCACTACGTGATAAATATTGAAAAGGACCATTTGTGTTCTGCATGTGCCATGGGTAAGAACAAGAAGAAACCCTACAAACCTAAATCTGAAGACACCAATCAAGAAAAACTCTATCTGTTACACATGGATTTTATGGACCAATGCGTGTCGCAAGTGTTAATGGAAAGAAGTATCAATTCCACATCATTGTCGATGATAACTCACGATTCACCATGTGGTTTAAGTTCTTAAGGTAAAAGAAAGAAGCTCCATCTTTCATAATCAAGTTCTCACGATGATACCAACTGCGTCTTAAAGTACCTGTCTGACGCATCATAACATATAACTGGACCTCGAAATTGTTAATCAAACGTATGCTAAATATTATGAAGAAGGTAGGTATCACACATGAAACAATTATAGCTCTCTCCTCCACAGCAAAATGATGGATCGTAGTAAAGACGGAAACAATACACTAATTGGAAGCTGCACGCACAATTTTGATTTATGCAAAAGCTTCGCTAGTTCTTTCTATGTGGCCTGAAGCATAGTCTACAATACCGCATGCTACGCGCGCTCCAACATCTTCATCATAACGCCTTCGTCACGGCAAAACCCAAATGAACTTTTACATAACAAACTTTTCCCGACTTACTTCTTCTATGTATTTAGGTGCAATCTGCTATCCAACCGAATGATAGTGAAATCTGGGCAAGTTCTTAACCAAAGAGGCTGATATTGGTTATTTAATTGGTTATGCACCCACGAAGAAAGCATTTCGAATTTACAACCGACGTACCTGGCGAATCATTGAGACAATTTATGTAGATTTTGATGAGCTAACTGCGATGGCTTCTAAACACAGCAGTTCAGGACTCGCACTTCATGAAATGACTCCTGCAACAATTAGTTCAGGACTCATGCCAAATAACCCCCTGCTTCAACACCATTTGTACCACACCCTTTCGAGAAATGACTAGGATAGTTGTTTGCAACTGTTGTTGAACAGATTACTCAATCCCCCACCCTAGGTTGATTCACCCATCCCCTTAAGGTCATTGCTGCCAATTGATGAAGTAGCAGCTCTATACCCGTTGTGTTATAAATCCAAACCGTTCCACCTTACCCAACTACAGTTGACCAAGATGCACCATCACCAAGTAACTCTCAAACAACACCCGATACCCAACCTCCCGTCATTCCTAACGATGTTGAAGAAGACAATCATGATATTGAAGTTGCACATATGGGTAATGATCCGTACTTTGGTATTCTAATTCCAGAAGTTCCTTCTGATCAATCTTTATCGTCGGATTCTATTCATACAAATGTGCCTCCCGATTCACTAATTTTGAACACAATTACAAAAGTGGACGTAGGATCACATACCACGGTTGAAAATATAATCGGTAAACTCGCTAGACTAGTTTCCACAAGGCTGCAATTACATGAGCAAGATCTTTTCTGTTACTACGATGCTTTCCTCACTGCTTTTGAACCCAAGACGTATAAAGATGCTTTGACTCAAGCTTGCTGGATCGAAGCAATGCAAGAAGAACTTAATGAGTTCGAACGTCTTGAAGTATGGGAGCTCATACCCCGACCAGATAAAGTTATGGTTATTACTTTGAAGTGGATATACAAAGTGAAACTAGACGAACTGGGAGGTATACTAAAGAACAAAGCTCGATTAGTGGCTCGTGGTTACCGTCAAGAGGGGGGAATCGATTTTGAAGAGTCTTTTGCTTCGGTTTCAAGATTAGAGGCTATATTCGCTTTTGAATATTTATTTAATCGCTTTGGTTTTGATTCCTCTTTTTAATTCAATCGCAATTCTTATTATTATTATTAATTATTACTATCTGCGAATCTATTAAGATGGAAGTCGGTTGAGATCTGAGTATTTAAAGTCGTACTTTAACATCCTGTTAGGGTATTATTCTCGAATTAAGTAGATGTGGACTTAGTATTTTCTGTTTTTGTTGTTTTCTTTTTTGTTTTGCTTGGTGATCGATTGGATTTGGGTTATGGAGAGTAGTAAAGATCAGAATAAGGGTGATGGTTTCATTGGTTCGTTTGATGTTGATGGTATTCATAGTCGAATGAATCATTTAAAAGATGTTATCCCAAAAGCTTAATCCATTTCACAATAATAAGCTATATCAATAAGCAAAATAAAGATAGAAAAGAGATAAGGAAAGTGAAAGATTATTAGAGAGA
>BQNB010078009.1:0-30674 GCA_026074375.1 Tanacetum coccineum
GTTTGTACTTTCCAAAATTACCACAAAGAGTATTACCGTCTTTGTTCCTGTTTTCAAAATTTCCGATAGCCGGAGCTCCATGTGTGGCAGAATTGACATCTTCTTCTTCTAACTCATCCTCCGAATCATTGTCATTGTCCTCATCAGTGGCATCTTCATCAACCTCATCGTCATCTTCTTCCCTCGAAGATGAATCAATGGTATAACCATTGAATAGGGAGTCAATGTCGCCATCAAATTCAAGGATACGAACAAGGATTAGGCTACCATCAACGGGTACATAGGATGTGGTGTGGATAAGTTTGAGGTGTTTTGTAAGGATACAGACTCTACCGGTAGTGCGGTTGAATTGTCGAGGGTTGCAGTCTTCCGGAACGATGACGTCACCCCAATGATTAGCAATGACAGTAAAAGTATCTGGTGTCCACATTTTAGGGGGAAGACCAGAAATGGCGAGCCACATAACTCGATCCTCAATGAGAAAATCATTCGTCCAAGGCAATAACGGATGAGGTTATGGGTGTTAGTGGCTCCCTTAGCGAATTTTAGTACGGCAATAACGGAGTTGGACGGGTGTTGGTATGATGCTGGGGAGACGGGTGTAGGGAGGTTCATGATATGCCTATTGGACTGATTCTTGTTTCCGGTTATGACATCTGCATAGATGACTCCAGTAGGTTTTTTGATATACGGTTTTGGAGGGTTGTGGTGGTGACGAGTTTTGGTGGTAACAACCGGTGTCTGACTTGGACGCCGTTGATGTCGTGCAATGTTGTACTGAACCTTTTGAGTGCCAACGCAAATAGTATTCAGCCTTTGCTCAAAAGCGATAGGATTAGTCACCTCTAAAAATCTTGCAAATCCAAAACGCTTTCCTTAATTGTTTCGTTTTTCGGCAATTTAAACGTTTTTCCCCCCACCATATTTTGCAAATATGTCTTTCATAATAAAGTGATTCCATTTGAAAGGGAAGTTTGTGATGTAGAATGTGGATGTATTAGGCGAGGTTATGTTGTGGTTGGAATGGTTCCCCATGGTCGGTTGCTTGCTGCCCCTAAGGTGGCGGTTCTTCTTTCCAATGACCCAAGTCCACCCGTTGTCTCTTTCATTTGATCCTAGAGACGGAAAGTCTTCCATCTTACTGACTTGAAAATTCGAAACAAAATGTTTATTTTCCAAATATGTGTGTACTATAAGAGATAGAATTTGTGAGATAGGCGGTGTTGATTGTATAAATTGGTCGTTATAAAAAAATGAATTGCATGTACGAAAAAGGAAACAAAAAGTATTTGTTTGATGAATTTTTCACTTTTTGCCCAAATAATTTAAACTTGCAAGTTACTATTATGTAATTCATTTAGAATCATTGAGCGATATTCTGGTCGATTTTAGTCATTCACTCCAGTTAGTTCTGATGCAAAACATCCCTTATTGGATCTTACATAACGTGGAAGGTGCATAGTGGAGCACCTTTCATCATATTTCCCTTTGGTTATTCCCAATTAAATGTGTTTTTGATTTAGTTGTGTGTTCGATATAAAGCCAGTGCATTTAAAGAATTGTCATAAAGTCATGTTACATACCGTATAATAGTATATTTAGGTCCAATATTTTTCTGAATATGAAATGAGATAAACATTGTAAGACGGTTTATATAATAGTAACTTGTTGGTCCCCATGAATGTGATAATGGGTTTATCAAGTCAACGAGTTGAAAGTAGGGTTTAAGGATGATTATGATGATGACGTGGCGGCGGTGGAGGCTCGACGGCCGGAGACTGTGAGGGTGAAGAAGACAGTGATGATGGTGAAGGATGAGGATGATGATGACGTGGAAGTTGATTCAAGAGCTGATGATTTTATTAATAAGTTTATGAATGATTTGAAGTCACAAAGGATCGAGTCCATTATGAAGAAAAATGGAAAGAAGTAGAGATATAACAGAGAAGGATTCGTGTTCGGGTTATTTGAGAAAGTCGGCTTAATTAGCTAGATTGCTTTTTGCCAATGATCTGCTTATATCTCAAATAAACAGTTATTTGGTTGTGCAAACCACTTCAGTGTGTTTTTTATTTATTTGTTTGTTTAATATAGAATCAATGCAAAGAGATGTCATTTTTCAAATCACATACATATAACTAGGACCAGTATCTGGCTTAATATGAAATTAGATAAACATTGTTTATATTTAACTAACAAATTATTTTACCAATATGCAGAACTTCAAACGTGCGGTTGTTTAGGATATGATGAAGCTGTGAGATTGACTTGCTAATACCCTCAACATACCCTCAACATGATAGATATCCTGTGAAACTACCTTCTCTTATATGTTGGCCGATACACAAAAAATAATGTTAGCAAAGTTTAGCTGCAACTAGCTAGACGTAATTAAACTTAAGAAGTGTGAGAGTGTAGAAGTAACTACCTGGAGCAATGTATCCCAGAGTCCCTGCAATGACTGTTTGGTTGGATGAATCGGGGTCAAGCAATCTGGCTGCTCCAAAGTCAGCAACAAATCCTTCCATTTCCGAGTTCAAGAGAATGTTGTTGCTTGATATGTCTCTATGAATGATAGGCGGATTGCAATCGTGATGCATGTAAGCTAAAGCATGGGCTACGCTTTTTACAATGTTGACCCTCTTCATCCAATCCACTTCAACAGCCAATTCATCATCACTCAATGCACAAAATAGGCTCCCTTTTTCCATGTATTCATATACAAGGAAGTTGCATTTGTTATGCAAACAAAAGCCGTAGAGTTTCACAATGTTTTTGTGCCTCAGGTTAGTTAGCAGTTGGACCTCATTCTTGAAACTCTGGTCGAATGCTGGTTGCTTAGCTTCATACCGGTGAAGTTTTTTCAAAGCAAATGTTTGACCGCTAGGCAGTTTTGCTTCATAAACACTACCATAGCCACCAGTTCCAATGCAGTATTTCAGGTCGAAGTCCTCTGTTGCAGTGACGAAGTCTTCATACGCAATTGTACCATCATAATTCAATATCGAGCAAACATCTCCATGTTTTGTCAGTTGAATCTTGATTTTCTTTGTGGTAGCCTTTTTACGACAGTAAAGGACATACACTACCACTAAGAAGCAAAATCCAACAACGATGGGAAGAAAATTTTCCAAATAGACTATGCAATTGGTTCGGTGTTGGTGTACTTTGCTGGTTGAATGTTGAGTACATGTCAAGTTATTGGATGATAAGTCGATTTTTCTATTGTCTCTTAGAATAGAAGGAACACATCCAGTAAGATGATTCCAAGATATATTTATGTAACTAAAATATGTAAATTTCTCCAACAAAGTTATTGCTGCTAAGGTCCAAGTACTCTAAGTAATCACAAACATTTAGAGTTCTGATAACTCCAAACAAATGATTGCTAGATAGATCTAGATGGCGCAAAGTACACCCAGTTTGAAATGATATGTTTCCTGATAACTGGTTTGATGACAAATCTAGATAAAAGAGCCGTGATAGTTTTCTAAATTCCGGATGAACAGGACCAAAAAGAAGGTTATGATTAATGTCAACATGTAGGTCCTTGGTATTGGATCTGACTAGCCTTTGTAAGACGATAGATAACTTGGATAAATCCAAATCAACTATATGAGAGACACTAACTATGAAAATCAAGTGTTAATGCGGAATCTTAACACAAGAGTAAAGAAGAAATGACAATACTAATTTACTATAAAGCTCTATGCTTCTATTGATATTTCTCTAAAACGTTGTTATTCATAACATTGTGCCTTAGGGTTCCTCTTATACACCACGGAAACCCTAATGGGCTTTACAACCGTGTGAAAGGATAATACATATCCTTTACTAAGATATCTCCTAAGATATCTCTAAGATAACTATTACTATTCTGTTTCATAAACAGACTTAACTATAAACAGAATTAACTATGACCAGTACTAACTTTAGTACTGCTAAGACTACCAGTACTAACTTAGTACTGCCAGACTTAACTTAGTACTGCCAGTATTAACTCAATACTAACAGAACTAACTATTACTACCAGACTTAACTGTTATACTACCAGTATTAAGTCTGTTACAATCTATTTCCCAACAATCCTCCCCTAACTTGATCTTCACTTGTGAACTTCAAGTTCCTTCAAAACATTCTTGATCTTTACTTTAAATACTTTAAGCTTTCTGAGGCTGATTGTATAATAGAATTCTCGGAGTTGTTCTTGATCTGCAACACTTCAAGTCTTCTCTTGTTATCTTTGCAGCAACTATACTTCAAAGTTCTTCAGCACTCCATCATATCAGCAACATTGACAATTTTGTACATCAAATCATAAAGTTTCAGTCTATTCTCATCACTTCCAGGTGTGTTAACTCCTGTGAGAGGTGAATCATTGAAAATTTTAAATGGATTTGATGTCTCTTTACCAGTTAGCCATTAACTCTGGAGTAGTCAGTTCTTTGGCCACCAGAAAGGTGTATGTCCATGGTCAACTGAAAACCATTTCAACTCTCAGTACTTGAAACATTGGTGAGTTGAATACCATATGGTTTTTGGCAAACCATTACAGCCATCAACGGATTTGATATGCCTTTACCTGTAGCCGTTTGCTCAGGGCTAGTCAATCCTTTGGCACCTAGAAAAGGTAAATTCCATGGTGGATTGATAACCATGTCAACTCTTTGTACATGAAACTTGGTGAGTTGATATACCATCCACTTTTTGGTAAAGTGTCAACCATCTAATATGGATTTGCAATTTGTCTTTACCATAAGCCATAATCTTATGGACTAGTTATGGTTTTTCCACAGCCTTTACCACAAGCCATAAACTTGTGGGCTAGCCAACTCTTCACTTTAACAGATATGGTGAGTTGAAAACCATACAACTTATTTGCAAGTTGTCAACCATAGAACGGATTTGAGAAGTCTTTACCAAGAGCCGTTTGCTCTTGGACTAGCCAGTCCTTATGTTGGTTAAACATGGTGAACTGATAACCATTTGTTGTGTTAGTGCATAGCACCTCCACCAAGTGTTATCCTTCTCATCTTCTATCCTAGGCTTTCAACCTTACACACTTCACTACTTTTTAATGCCAGCTTGTTTTTCCATCATTTTCAACAATCTATAGCAATCCTCATTCATCTTTCCATCCAAAAGCTTCATTTTTAACATAGTTTGACATACCTCAGCAGACAAAGGATATTTTCTATCAGACAACATATAAACATCCATGGACTCTAAGTTCAAGCAATGTACTCTACAAGTATCATAATATCTCCAACTTATAATCTTTTGTTGTCCTAACTCACTCCATATAGAATCTGTGCTAAGAGGTTCTTCAAACATAGTTCTCAAACATTTCCAGAATCCCTTCTCTAACTTATCCTCTGGTCCATTCATCCCATATCTATTCATTACAATCCTATACAACTCAGTAAGATCATCTCTAGATATAGACTTCATCATGGCACCAAAATTAATATATACTATATCTGTTCCATCTTCCCTAACAATTTGGTACACTCCTTTTTCTCCTTGCTTAATAATCTTATAGGTAGCTACACTAGGTGTTTTCATAGCTACAGGAACAGGATTAATTGGAGTTTCAGTACCTGTGGCAGACTCTTCTTGCTCACCAACATCATCTGAATCTTCAGAATCATTCTTATCAACACTTGTATGCATTCCTTTCCTTGCCATCTGTTTTCTTCTCTTTCCAGACTTCTTTGTTGGTTCATCATCCTTTGCTTCATCATCTTTATCTTCTTTCAGTCTTTTTGGAGTCTTAGTCTGAAGCTCTTCACCAAATCTTTTCAAGCTAGCTTTAGTGGCTTCAAAACTTATTGGTGCAAAGGACTCAACCTGTTTTACAAGCTTGTCAAATTCTTCCTTGACTTCTTCAAAACTCAATTTCTTCAGCTGAGATAACTTCCATGTCCCTTGATTCTTCAAGTAGTTCATCATATAAGTCTTCAGCTGTGATTGGGTCATGGGCTTGTTTCTTTTAGCTCTAGCTCTTTCTTCAGCAAAATACTTCTTTCTTTGATTCACAAGATCAACCATTTTCTTTGCAAAATCTTCTCCTTGAAGTTCACTTCCTAGCATGCTTTTTGACAACTCTGCATTAGCTTCAATCTTTGCTCTAATCAAATCCCAATCTTCATTTGTGTAATGCTGAGCTTCAAACTGAACTTGAGCTTTTCTTTTCTTCTGTTGCTCATTCAATTCTTCTTCTTCTGTAATTCTTTGTGCTAGGAGAGAGTCCAAATGTACTTGTTTAGCCACCTCTTCTTTTTGCAAAGTATCCAACCTAATTGCTTCAGCAAGACTAGCTTCCTCTTGTAGAATTTGTTCTTTTGACTTCTTTGGAGTCTCTTCACTGAGCATAGGAGCTTTCCCTTCTCTTTGTCCTTTATCTTGAGAAGAAGTGGACTCCTTAGTACCAACAGTACTAACTTGTTCATTGCCAGTACTAACTTGTTCATTGCCAGTACTAACTTGTTCACTAACAGTACTAAGTTTAATACTACCAGTATTAACTCCTTCAGCAGTACTAACTTGTTCAGCACTAGCAGTATTAACCTGTTCAGCACCAGCATCAACTTCTTCTTGAAAATCCAAGCTTGAGACTACCTTCTTTCCTTTAGTCTCTTTTCTTCTCTTGTATCTCCTTCCCTTGTCAATGGACCTTGACTTTAAAGAGGCAACCTTTGAGAGAGTTTTGGCTGCTTCAAGAGTATTTGGACTTATTTCTTCCACTTGTTCCTCCCCTGAAGTGTTTACTTTTGTTGTAGGAGGAGTAACCAGTCCTTGTACTGAAGAATCTAGAGGATCATCTTGACTTTTCCTCCCCTGAACCTCAGGTTCTTCCTCTTCAGAGTCTGTCAAAACCAAATTCCTCCTTTTCATAAACCCTTCCAACTTCTTCACCTTCTTGACTAACTTCACTATGGCATTTCCCATGGTCAGCTTGGTTTGTTTGAGATCCATTTCCAGGCTGTCAATTCGTGATATCAACTTAGGAACTTCATGAAGTAAATCATCCCTAGGCATTTGACTTGGAGCCTGTTCTTGTGGGGGTGAGAAGTGGTGGTGGACAGGAGATTGCTCCTCATAGATGTGCTCAAGTGGTGTAGGTTCAGTGTCAGGTGGTGGTGTAGGTGAAGGAATAGGTGGTGGTGTAGGTGTAGGGATAGGTGGTGGTGTAGGTGTAGTGATAGGTGGTGGTGATTGTGCTTGAGGTGTTGATGAGGATGGTTGGGATTGAGCCACAGCAGCATGTTCTTGTCCTGCAGTTGGGTTAGTAGCAACAAGTAACATAGAAGGCAATAAAGGTCTTGGTGCCCCTTGAAAACCCCTTTTCATATTCCCAAAGATCTTTTTGGTCAGGCTCACAGCTAGATAAAGGTGTTTGTTTTCTGTTTGAATATTCAAAATCATTTGCAGAAAACGGGGATACATCAAAAACTTTGTCTTGCTCTTCAAATTTGCCACCATACCATCAAAAATAAGTTTTGAAAAATTATAAACTCTACCAGTGGATAGACAGATCAAAGCAGTAGCAATATTGCTACCAAATTGATCCCATCCACCACTTTTAGAGCTTATACAGTGTAAAAGATGGTGGACTAAGTATCGCCATTGGGGTGTAAAGGAACTTTTCCAAAAGGTAAAGGTTCCATCAGTAGGATACCCTATTTGCCCCATACCCTCAAAAAGGTCATCATTAGGCAACATTGTAATTCCTGTGGCGTCATCTAATTGAAGTGAATCCCTAATTGACGCCTCAGAAATTGTGTACCTTATGGTATCAATGGTTGCATGAATTTCTAGAGACCCATCAGCTTTAGTATTTGCGATAGCACTCTGCCAAAATTGTTTTACAAGAGAGTCATAGATAGTTGGATTAGCAGTTAAAGCATACCTGAGGTTTGAACCTCGAAGAAAATCCACTATCTCAGCAAACCCTGCACTCTCGTTAGGCTTGCGCAAAAACCCCACTTGATTGTGTTTGTCACAATACTTTAATTGAGCCATTGGACAACCGTATTAAGTACTTGGGTTTTGATGCGAATGAAATTGTAGATGCTGGTAACAGAACTCTTGACTATTTTCGTTATAAAGGAAATTTTTACTTAGCAAAAGAAAAGGAGATAGCAATAAAGATAAAAGTATGAAAGAGAAATCAAACTTTATCTATATATAGCTTCTCTGAGGAACGATAATAGCGCCGTAAAAATCTCTAACGGTAACATTTAAACAGTGATAAAACAGAAAAAGTCAAATTTCCCGCAACCAGCATTAAAAATAACCTACCAGAATTAAAAATTACACTACCAGACTTAATTTTGGTCAACCAGAATTAATTAAGAGTCAACCCGAATTAATTCTTTTTCAACCAGAATTAAGTATGTACTAAGAATTTACAAAAGCTAAAACCTTATTACTCCTGCCTTTCATCTGCACATCCATGCTATGCCTGCAAAGATTAGTCTAAAACAAAGAAAAACATACTGCAAGAAATTGTATAGACAGAATTAATAAAAACTAACTACCCGAATTAATACTGCTTAACTACCAGTATTAATATGACATAACTACCAGTATTAAAATGAACTAACTAACAGTATTAAGACTACTTAGCTACCAGAATTAAACAAACTATACAACTAAGCCTCCCCTTAAATGTTGCTATGGGTTGATCATACCAATGCTAACCACCAAGTAATTAAACCGTGGTCCATCAAATGGTTTGGTCAACAAGTCAGCTACATTTAAGTCTGTGTGAATTTTCTCCACACTTATGAGCTTCTTCTCATAACAATCTCTTATGAAGTGGTGACGAATCTCGATGTGCTTTGTCTTAGAATGATATACTGGGTTCTTCACAATGCAGATTGTGCTTTCATTATCAATGTGGATTTTGGTATTCATGAAATTAAAACCATAGTCCAGCAATTGATTTTGAACCCACAATACTTGTCCACAGCAATTTGCAGCAGCTACATATTCAGCTTCAGTTGTTGAAGTGGCCACAATTGTCTGTTTCTTACATTGCCATGAGATAAGTCTTTGTCCAAGAAATTGACAACCACCTGTTGTGGATTTCCTGTCAAGGTTGGACCCACCATAGTCACTATCGGAGAATGCTTCCAAGTCAAATGGTGATTCCCTAGGATACCATAAGCCCAAGTTTGGTTTGCCCTTGAGATACTTGAAGATTCTCTTGACAGCATTGAGATGAGAAATCTTTGGAGTTACCTGAAAACGTGAACAAACACATACTGCATACATAATATCAGGTCTAGAAGCAGTTAAGTACATGAGGGAACCTATCATAGATCTGTACAAGTGTACATCTACATCAAAAGCTTCCTCATCCTTTGTCAAAGGCAACTTGGTCTCCATGGGTGTGATTGCAGCTTTCACATTTACAAGATCAAATTTCTTGAGTATCTCAGCTACATACTTGTCCTGAGATATGAAGATTCCTCCCTTGTTCTGCTTGACTTGTAGACCTAAGAAAAATGTGAGTTCACCCATGGAACTCATTTGAAATCTGCTTTGCATCAAGGCTTCAAACTCATCACACCAAGACTTGTTGGTAGACCCAAAAATGATATCATCAACATACACTTGAACCAACATGATATCCTTTTTGTTCCTTCTAATGAATAAAGTCTTGTCAATTGTGCCCCTCTTGTATCCATGCTTCTCTAGGAATGTTGATAAAGTAGCATACCAAGCTCTAGGGGCTTGGTGTAGTCCATACAAAGCTTTGACCACCTTATAAACCTTATTTGGATGATCAGGATCAACAAAACCAGGAGGTTGTGATACATAAACCTCTTCATCTATAGTGCCATATAGAAAAGCACTTTTAACATCCATTTGGTATACTATGAACCCCATAAATGAGGCAAAGGCCAAAAACAACCTGATAGCTTCTATTCTTGCCACAGGAGCAAAAACCTCATCATAGTCAATACCTTCTTCCTGTGTGTATCCTTGGGCCACCAATCTTGCTTTATTCCTCACAACCACACCTCTTTCATCTCTTTTGTTTCTGTAGACCCACTTGGTGCCAATCACCTTCATTCCATGAGGTAGATCTACAAGAACCCATACTTGTTGTAGCTTGAACTGTAACAGTTCTTCTTGCATAGCTTGAACCCAACTATCATCTTGTAAAGCTTCAGCAATCTTTTTAGGTTCTTCCTGAGATAGAAAACATGCAAACAAACAATGCTGTTGATCTTTGTGATTGTTTCTTTGCTGCTTGTGAATATGACTGAGAAGAGCATGAGCTCCTGATTTGTTCTGCACTTTGCTCCTTGTTTGCACAGCTGACTTAGGATCACCAAGTATTTGACTTTTTGGGTGAATACTATGAATCCTAAGTGTAGGAGTAGGACTGACTTCAATTTCTGTAGGAAGACTGTTGAAATCAGTTATCACACCCTCCTCATCATAAGAAGCTTCATCAAAAATCCCTGTCTCAGGCTTGTGAAAGATTTCAAGCTCTGGCATAAGTGAATCATCATGATCAAGCCTACCAGTATTAACTGTTTGACTACCAGTATTAACTGAAGGAGTACTGGTAGTGTTGTTTTCAGGGACTGTCCCTAAATGCTTTAGGGCAATTTCTTCCAACTCTCTTCTAAAAGCTTGAATTTTAGGATTGTCTTCTAAAGAGTCAGTAGAGGAATCCTTCTTCTCTTTTTGAGGTTCTGTCAAGGTGTCCTCTTTCTTTGAGTTTGTGGAAGATGTCCTTGATACATCTTTTTCTTCAGGAATAGTGTTGGGTTTATTGATTTGATGATTACAAAACTACATGTGCTTAAATGAAGAAGAATGACACAACAAGGGCTTAATATGATCACTTTGGTATTCTACATATGGAAGAATTAAATGCTAGAAGATTTGCTAAAGATAAGCATTGAAAAGTCAAATGTTTAGTTTCCATATAATTAAATGTTTAGTTTCCTTGTATAATTAAATGTCTTTTATGAGCATTTAATTAATCTTTTATGAGCATTTAATTAGATGGTTATGAGCATTTAATTAGATGGTCAAAGCATTTAATTAGCTTCCTTTGTAAGCCATGATCTCTCCCTATATAAAGAGATCATAGGCGTGTAGTTTTATCCATCCATAGAAACATCGACTGATGAGAGTCGAATAGTAAAGGTGTGTGTGTGTACACAAAGTTAGTTAGTTAGTTAGTTAGTACACCATAGTAGTTGGTGTAGCCCCAAGTTATAGTTGGGGTAATAGGGAAACGTTCAATGAAGAAAACCTTGTTTGATAATATTGCTTTCTTATTATTCCGCTGTGCATTCAATATTATCTGTAAAACTAATCCTAGTTGAGCTTAAATCGATCTTATCATTTTCAGCAACTCCATTTTGTTGTGGAGTTCTGGCATTGCTATACTCTTGTTTTATTCCCTTGTTTCCACAAAATTCAAGCATATCTCTTTCTAATTTCAGTGCCTTTCTGATTAATGATTTTAACTCTTGATAAGCTGGTTACAATTTGCCTAATAAAGGTTTGAAGAAGCTCTAGTTTCATTCCTTAGAAGACAAATGATTACCCACTAAATTGGTCAATTCATCAGTAATTACCAAGGCTATAAACTAGCTTGATTAATAATTTTTACACAGAAGTAGGACACAAAAGATCATATCGAAAAGTGTGAAGTGGCTCAGTGATTAATCTCTCTAATTTGGCCTTGCAGGAGGCCCTATGTTGTTTGCTTTTATGGCAGACAACACATGTGTGGTCATTTTTGAAAACCTTGGAAGGTAAACCTCTTACAAGGTTTCCCTTCACAAGTTTGTTTAGATTTTTAAAATTTATATGACCTAACCTTCTATGCCATAATTTAGATTCATCAAATGTGGCTTTTGCAATCAAACAGGCAAAACCTTTTGCAGGAGAAGGTGTCTTCATGTCAAAAACTGTAAAATATTTTGGGTGATGTCTAGGGACTATTTAAAAGTATCTATTCTTCATCAGGCATCTTAAAGTCAAAAAATAAGAAGACAAAACCAAGGACTTTCAGTATTAGTAAAAGAGAACTTATGCTGCTTTCACATATTTGTGATATTGAGAAAAGGTTAAAATGCCTAATTCTATTACAAAAGGACACACTATCCAAAATCTAAATTCCACCAAATCTTATTCTTCCTTTTACCAGAAATGTATCCTTTGCTACCTCAAAGGGTAAAACACGATCCCCCATTGAAATTTCTTACAAAAATCCTCTAGTTGATCCTTGTTACTGTCATGTGCCTGTGGATCACTATCAAAAATACTATATCTACCCATGATACTTCAGTGGTGTTCCTGAACATGAAAAAAAGAGAAATTAGTTTATCTTAGGGCAAGGCCTTTGCTTGCTTGGGTATGCATAGTGGACATTTGGCATTCACAGTTCTAATAAAAGTTGGGTCCACTGTTATCATGAGTTTGGTTTTAGAGTTCCTCCAATTATAAACTTGCTGAGGTTACTTACAGCAAATCCCCAACTTCCCATTACAGCATTAGAATGAGCCATTTGTGCTGTAGCTTTTGTAAAGCGTCTTCTTACAGATGAATATGATTTTGAAAAATCCCTTCTTTGATTCATTTGATTCATCTGTGGTCTTTTGGGACTTGAACTGTTTGAGGTCTTGCTTTTGTACTGGCTGTATAGGTTAACAGTATTATATATTAGATCTAAACTGCATTAACCTTTAGGCCTAACAGAATTAATATTTGTCCTACCAGTATTAATATTAGGCCTAACAGAATTAAAAAACTTTGGACTACCAGCATTAAGTTGTACTGGGTCTATGGAACAAATTTATTTGAGTGATTAATCCTGTTTGCATTTGTCCATACTGGTTTTGCCACCCCATTAGCAGTATTAACAGCCCTTTTAACCTCAGCTTCCCTTGCCATTTTCTTTTCATAATAGTCACAGTCTTTAATCAAGTGACTTAGACTACCACAAAACTAAACCATTTCTTCTTTTGTAAAAGAGAAACTTCCCTAGTTCTATTTCCATCATTTCATTACAATTTTCCTATTAACTTTATGTGTTTCTGTAATTTTTAATTTTTTTTTTTTTTTTTTATTTTGCTCGGCTGAGTGGTTGCACTAGGAGTTTTTATGTGTGAGACACAACTTGGTTCAACTTCTTTTGATTTTGAGCAGCACATCTTTTTCCATTGGTTCACTTCCAACCTCTGACTTAGACATTCTCAATTTGGACACTGTAAACTTCTGATTCAGTCTTCAAAGAGTGGCTCAGAAGGTTTTTTTCCTAAGACTTCACTGTTATTTTGATTGACAGGTAGAATGCTCAGAAGAAATTTTCATTGCACACTTATTTTAGGTTTTTGAGTCCCTTCTTACCATACACATACAAAGAATTCATCAATTTCCTTTGTGGTTTAGAGTATAATCTCCATTTTACGGGATGTGGGGTGGGGTTGGAGGGGGGGGGGGTGGGGGGACACCTTTAAAATCATTGGTTTTGTATATTAATGTATAAAAGTTTCTTTCCTATTTGAAATCTCTTTTGAACATTTAAAAATAGAAAAGTTCATTTCTTCTTCATAACTTAGAACCTCATCACTTGATTTTATTTCATACCCTAAGCCAATTTTACTACTTGAACTTATGCCAAAATTAATTAATCTCCAAAGATTCTTGGAAGAGTCTTTCCATGAATCTATTGTTTTCTGCAATTGTTCCTTTTCTTTGACAGCTTTCATTCCTATTCTCCTATATCTTTTAAGCTTCTTATTCTTTTCATATATTTAATTAGCTGAAATGTAAGCTTTTCATTTGAGGGAAAGTTGCTGTTTTTGAGAAGTAACATGTTGAGCTTCAAGGTTTCTTAACAGCTTGAACTATATGCAAGTATTTGTGCTTCTTGATCACCTAAGATTCATTTGTTCATCATACAGTAGTTTAAGCTTATTATATGAATCAATGCAAGTTTTAGAACACAAAGTTACCTCATAGCTTGTGCTGATAGCCATAAGTGCATGATTTTTCTCTTCAACTTTAGTATGTTCTCCCTAATTGACAACCCCATCATCCATTGTCAGCAAACCCATCTGATCTTCTTTGTTTCAGCTTCTTGATGTTGTTAAAGAGATTCCTCTCTTCTTCTTTCATCATGTGTCCCCTTTGACTGTATAAATTCCCTAGCAAAATGACCAGTGTTGTGACAATTGAAACACTCAAGCTTCTTTTTGTCAAAGCCAACAGGCGTTTTTCCATCCACACGAACTCTCCTTCCTGTTTTCTTATAGAACTTCTTCATTCGAATAACAATCATTGCTATTTGCCAATTGATGTCCATCTCTTCAATATCTACATCATCAATCTGTTCCAAATCTTCATGAAGTAAGTCCAAATCCTCTGTTTGTTTGGCAAAGAGGGAATAGATTACTTCATCAGCAAAACCAGCGAGAACTTCTTTTTCAGGAATATTGGTTGAAGAAGTTGATGGAGGTGCGAACTGTTGACTCAGAAAAACCCGATTTAACCTTATTAGTGCTGCTTTTGCTTTGTGAAACAAAAGTAACATTTTAAGCACTTGAAGATGTTTTTGAAGCACCTTGAATTTCTTGCTCAAAAACTCTAAGGTTATTGTATAAATCATTAATTGATAAAGTGGCAATCTCAGGATTAGTTCTCATAGTCATTGCCAGATTAGACCATGCTGAAGGCAAAGATCTAAGAAACTTATGATTTGCATCTTCTGTTGATACTTCAGCACCATGAGCTTCTAATTGAGAAAGTAACTGTTGAAAAAACCTTGTCCCCCCCCCCCATATCCCTTTTTAGTCCTTCAAAAATTGGATATTTTAAGTGCTTTAAAATGTTGTTTGAAAACACCTTCTGCATTATTTTATTTGAATTTGCATTACCACCAAACCTAGTTCTGATGCTTCCCAGATCTCTTTGTTCTCATTCAATGGAAATCTTCTCATATGTTCTTTAGGAATGGCCATCAGCAAAATATTCTTAGCCTTCCTTTCCTTTTCAACAGCTTGAATCTCTGCAGCAGTAACTGGTGAGAGTACTCGAACAACACCATCCTTTCCAATTGAAATTCTCTTCTTGGAGTTACCATTCTGAATTACCTTCCATACTTCATTATAATGTAATCAAGAGAACTGCTCATCTCCATCGCCCATATTATCTTATCCTCCTTCTTCAGAGATTAGGAGTTTGATATTGGAGCTAGCAGTTAGTTTAGTGAAAATTCATTTGTTGTTGTTGTTGAGGGTGCAGCACCAGTGTCTGACTGTTTATTTCATCTTCATGGTTTGATTCTTCATCATCACTGAGATGTTGTGAGAAATCATCATTTGCAGGGTTAGACATTTTGAAGGATCGTAGGAGAGTGTTGTTGGTGGTTTTAGTGATTTTCTTTTCTCAGAGTCCACTCTAAAAGGCTCATGATACAACATTGTTTGTCCTTGGTATAAAGATCTGACTAGCCTTTGTAAGACCGATAGATAACTTAGAATAATCCAAATCAACATATGACGAGACAATGACTATGAATATCATGTGTTAATGTAGAATCTTAACACAAGAATAAAGAAGAAACGATAATACTAAATTGCTATTAAGCTCTATGCTTCTATTGATATTTCAATCACTTACTCGTACATAACATTGTGCCTTAGGGTTCCTCTTATACACCAAGGAAACCCTAATGGGCTTTACAAACGTCAAAGGATAATACATATCCTTTCCTAAGATATCTCCTAAGATATCTCTAAGATAACTATTACTATTCTGTTACATAAACAGACTTAACTATAAACAGAACTAACTATGACCAATACTAATTCTAGTACAACTACTCTACCAGTACTAACTTAGTACTGCCAGACTTAACTTAGTACTGCCAGTATTAACTCAATACTAACAGAACTAACTATTACTACCAGACTTAACTGTTATACTGCCAGTATTAAGTCTGTTACAATCTATTTTCCCAACACTTCTATATAACATTGGGGACAATGTTCAACTTAAGTGTAGAGGGGAAATAAGCCTTAGAAACTATTCCTTCATTTTCCATTTGCTTGTTCCTTAAAATGATGGATAATATATCGAAACATAGCATAAAAAGGTAATTTTGACCTAAATTTAAATTTTTTTATGACGCATACCGATGAAAACCAATTATTAATAGCGTCTCATGGATAGGAATGTGTATGACTAGCACAAAAACCCTCAAAATTCCACCCCAAAAATGTAAGGTTGGCCTTTAGATCTTTAGAGATTCGGGTATCCATTATTGATGCCCAAGATAGTTTATACCTTTAGCTATCTAGAGTTAAGGTTTGAATGCGGTCATATGTGTATATTCCGTCATTACGGATGTGTACGTATGGTCTTAGTCTCCTTTTTTGGAGCATTGGTATAGGTGTTAAATTATATGAGTGTGCCGGTAGTATATTAAATTCTAGAACTTGTTTTTGTGATGCATCTCGAGACCGCATAATAAGTATTAGGATTTGCTAGATAAGAGGCACTAGGATTAACCCATGTTCAAAACCTGTAATTGTTATGAAGGTCACACTGATCATATAACTATCCTACACCCTTGCCATGCGCTAATTTTTAGTGCAGGATATCCCAAGTACAACCCTCTGAGCCTATCCCTTTTCATAGTTCTCATAATTTTTTTGTTAATCCGGACTATTAATGAAGAGCATTGTCACCCTTGAACCAATTGTTACACCCAAATCGCCTTAGCCTAGCTTGTATGTACTCGCTTTTTGTACATTATTGTTTTAACCCAAGTTAATTGTTGAGTACACAATTCCTAAGTCCTTATCCTTGTAAATACTGTTTTGGGACGATTGGGATTCATGGTAGTATTCATTATATGAAGAATTAGGGAAGAAGTAATTTATTACCCCCAATAGAGCTCAATAAGCTCCATGTTATTTTGATCCACCTCAAATCAGGTCATTAGTTAGATTGTAAATAATCAAGTATGTAAAAGTTTAAGTGTAAGGGTGTATCTATAAACCCCCATGATGTATTATATGTTTAAGCAAAGGCAGGGCAAAAGTGTACGAAAAAAATGTATATAAAAAAAGTGAGAAAAAAATGTACGGGCTGCCATTTGCTTATGTTTATATTAGAGTCAAGAAAAGAAAAAGAAAGAGATTAATGTAGGGTTCTGTAGAGTTTGTATATTTTGTCAGAGTTTTGGCTTAGCAACCAAACCAACGTGTATTTTTATAAATAAATAGCTAACCCTTCCACTCTAAATTCACTCAAAAGTCACTCCCCAAATGTATCCTATCTGTTTCTATTTTCGTTAATGTTATCTTACACCTACACCCCATAACCCTTCAAAAGATCTCTTTGACAGTAATGAATAATACTTGCGCCTAGCGGTGGATGTTTGATCCTTTACCAAACCTATGGTAATTTATATACTATGACAGGTAATGAGTGTTGATTTTCCGTTTCCCATAGTTTTTATAATTTATTATACACCCGAGTGAATGAGAGAATCCCAGATACTTATGTGAGGTGCTAGTATATACTTTTCGTGCTATTAATTACGAGGTCTAGAAGGTTGTGTTGTAAAATGCTTTTAAAGAGTAGGTTAAATGAACCTAATACTGCTATTGTCTAGGTAGAAAAGCCCATTTTCTTGAGGATAAGCAAATCCCAAGTGTAGGGGTATTTGATGAGGTGTCATTTTATACACTATTTCGGGGTCATTTAACCCCTTAAATCCTACAATTATGCCTAGATTATGTGTTTAATCATTTGTTTTCAGGTTTTTAGCACTCGAATGGCATTTGGAGGAAATATACGTGACTTAGGCTCATTTGGAGAAGAAACGGACAAGATTACGGACCTACACCAATTATCTTGAAGAAAATCCAAACAGTGGCTGGAGACGGCATCGTAACTCCTTGCGACGCCATCAAAAGATTCAAGGCGACGGTGTCAGGATTCTCACGACGACGTCAGAACGTAGCCAACCTAAAGAAACCCTAGAAGATTCAAGATAAATATGATCATTCAATGTGCGCGTGAAGTACCTGATATTGTTTTGATCATAACTCCTTCATACGAACTCGGATTCTGACGATTCAATAGCCCATACGATCGCAGCAAGAAAATCTACAATCTCACAAATGAAAACGACGTGACGACATCAGGATAAATATACCCTCATAACTTCGTTTTTATCAAGCCCCAAACCCTAAGTTCGATTATAGGGTTTGGGTAGGTGTTTTTCCAACAACTTAGAGGGTTTAATTCAATCCATAAACATCTTGTAATAGTTTGATTATCACTTCTATCTTAATTCATGTCTTCAATTCCTTGGTTAATTCATCTAGTGTTTTCTTGGATGTTATAATCTCTAAGATTGATTATGTATTTGTGTAAGTTGATGATTATTGATGTTTATTATGCATGTTTGATCGAAGATCCATACGCTTTCATACTATAATTGATTGATTGATTTGTAATAAACTAGTTTGCATGATTAGGCCACCTTAACTTGTGATTGGTTTATTCTTGATCATTTAGCAACCTAAAGGCCTCTAAGAGACATGACTTAGCAACCTAAGCATGGACAAGTTAATTGGCGATTTGTATGCGAGTGTGTGTTAGTTACTCAAAAGAGCAACATGTAGGCTAATTAGTGATACTTGGCAACCTAAGGTCACATAGGTCAAATTATGCGCGATAGTGGAAATCTTAATGCTTTATGCTTGTGTTCGTGTCCGATTGAGCAACCTCATAGACATTGGCCATAGGTGTAGAAGGGCGAGGGGATGTGAACGCTTAACTGAGCCATATTAGTCATAAACCTCCATCAATAATTTATCTTACTAGTTAAGAACAATACATATTCATAATTAGGGAGAATATCATTTAAGTAAATACGCTTCTCTATATCATTGTTCCTAGCTTAGGTTAGTTATAATTAGGAGTAGTTATTAGCTTAATCAAAACCTCTCTCAACCCCGATTGTTTACTTGCTTTCTTAAATATAAAAATACCAAAAAGAATATTCCCTCGATCTCTTAGACTTAAGTGACATACACTTCGAGCCTACCTCACTATTCCATTAGAGAAAGATAAATCCCTCGTACTTACCTATACTACACTACAATGGTTAGGTTCACTACCTAAGGAGTTGTAAAACTTTGTGTAGAAGTCCTACGACGACCGCATCAATCTGCATGTTGTGCTCAAGTCATTTGGATGAGGACGCAACTGCTAGATTATGGATCTTAGTACAACAAGATTCCAATGTACTATGACTCACAAAGTGCAATTTCCATATCTTGCAATCTGGTAAAACATTCATGTACAAAACACATTAACATTCGTTATTACTTTATCAAGGGGCATGTTGAAAAAGGTACCATTGAACTTTACTTTGTCGGGATGGAATACCAACTTGCTGATCTTTTTACAAAGGCCCTTCCAAAAGAAAGGTTTGAGTATTTAGTTCATAGGATTGGTATGAGATGTATGACTCCAACTGAGTTGGAACGTCTGGCAAAGTTATCTTCTTGAATAAAAGATCATACATCAAAACATATTGCAAATAATTTTTCAAAAACAAAAAAATATTTTTGTTCTCTTACTATTTTTCAAAACTAAAAAAACAATATAACTTAAAGATATAAACACATATATTCTCCGTTTTCAGTCTCATGATATTGTAGTTCTCAAAAGTGGTTCTTTAAATGCAAAATCAATATATCATGAACTGAAGGGGAGTAAATCATTCAGAAAATGATATTTCACTGCTAAAATATGTGGTTTATAATCAAAATTCATTCACAAAATAAAGATTTTTTCAAAAACATTTTTAAAAATCATCAATTTTGAAAAAATTCAAGTGTGCAAAATTGCAAGAAGTAATAATCTCTTGAATAAGTTCTTTAATTAGACATTTATTCGAGGGGGACTTATGAAATTCTTGATTTTCAAAAATTCTTCTCAAGAATGTTCAAAACTGCAAAACTAACTATATTTTGATAAGTTCTTTAATAGATATCTTATTGAGGGGGAGTTATAAATTTTCCAGTCAAATCATCATCAGAAAATAAAAATGTGTTCTCAAAAAGCAAAAATAACTTCGTTTCGAACAAATTTTTATCAAAAGGAAAGAAATTTCAAATGTAGATAATTGTTCGAGGGGGAGTTATGAAATTTTTATGTCAAAAATAGGAACTTAACTGCAAAATAACTTAAAAGGATTAATGTGCATAGAGGTCTAACTCCAAGGGGAGTTATGATATTTTTTTAGGATAATTCAAGCTTACGGAAGTAACTACAAGGACTAGAAGTGTAAAATGCAAAAGATAACTTTCGTATGGGTTGCTAATTATTACGAAAGAAAGAAGAGGGACTGAAAATGTCAAGCTCAAAAGATACTTTCTTATAGACCAAAAGGGCTTACGTAAGTAACTTGAGGGACTGAAAATGCCAAAATTGCAAACTCATTTTCAGAAGTATAAAACTAACAGTTTTCATACGTAACCTCATCACTTTCGTAAAACACACAAAAAGGTTTCGTAAATTCTCTGCACACATTGAGCTTTCGTAACTTAGAAAACACGATCCAAATCGTTTCATTGACACTCTGTGATTGAATAACGTAAGAAACCATGATTTATATCATTTCTTTGTGATTAATTGTTGTTACTAACTGCTAATAATATGTTTCATTAAAATCTAGGGTTTTGTAAACATGAAAAGAGATAGAAACTTAAAATTAATTGAGGCAATACATTAATATATGTCTTGTAATATGAATGGAATGGATTGATCACTGAAAATATCATTTGTGAATTAAGATCATGAGATTTCGTAACCTTGATAGGTTTTGTATTTGAAATGTTGCTTTCAGACATAAGAACAGTCTTAAACTGTAATAAATGATAAAAAACTAAAAAACAAAAAGAATATCTCAGTTTATCATATTTCATTTGTTAAAGTATGTTTACGAAAGTAATGTTTTAGGTTTCGAGTTTCGTAAGGGCTTATCGATGGGTTTCGTAAAAAGTAATGGGCCAAATAGGTTTCGTAAATGATATCTTGGGCTTAATAAATGGGTTTTGTAAGGCAAAATAGGTTTTTAAGCTTGGGTTTTAGAAAAGAATATTAATGGGCTAATTTTTTTTACGGATACTTAAAAGGGCTTAATCGTTAAACAAAATGGCATCTTACGAAAACAAATGATCAATTTTGTTATAAAATCGTATCTTTATATTGATAAATGGATCAAATGATGAAGATTGTGTCCGATTTCAACCGTTTCCTGAAATTAACAGGATGAGGATTGAGCAATCTACTGACCATCCAGATATCATATATAATATTATGTTTTGCATAACTAAATTTTTCATTCAAGTGATCAATGATTCAAAAAGACATGAAAAGAGAATGAATGTGCATGGTGATTTAATTGTCTGTGATCATAAGTTTCTCATGTAACAACAAAGGCAAAAGTTTAAAGTATTGAAAAGATTATTTCAAAAATAGATTCAAAATGGTTTATGATTATCTATTGTACTTAGTTGGGTAAATGGTCTAAGTCATGTCCGGTTTTGGCCATTTTCTGTAATGAATAGAATAATGAGTGAGCGACTTAGTGACCATCCAATTGTTGTTACATTAGTGTGGTTGTATAATCATAGTTTTCAAACATCTTCAAAAAACTTATGATTTTCAAAATGTAGTCTCAATTTCTATCCAAAAGCTATGTTCTTGTGTCAGAAATTGGTACTCTTTTACTAAACAAGTTTTTTATGAGAACATAAAGTTATACTCTTTGATTTAATAAAATGGTTGTCACAAACTTGTGTTTTTGCCAAATTGGTATTTTCAAAATCAGAGTATATTTTTATTCTTCTTGAAAGAATATTATTTCGCAAATGCTTTTTGGTGAGGAAATTCAATATAGAAAGAGAGATGAAATCCATATGCGAAAAAGAAAATCAAAGTATGCTCGAAAAAGAAATGCCAGAGCATACAAAATGAGATTAAAATAAAAAAAAGACGAATAAAGCGTATGGCATGTGCCCGAAAAAGCAAGAATTGGCACACGAGAAAGAAAATGATCAGAATATGCTTAAAAATAATTGCCAGAGCATATAAAAACAGACAGAGTAGAAAGAGACAAAAATGTTATATAAATGTGTATTCCATAAACTTTCTCATTTCACTAATCATTTCATGTCATCAAACAGTTTTCCACATGGCTCAATAGATTGTTCCAGCTGCTCAACTTATTTTCAAATTCAAAGGCATCAGGAGATGTAATAATTATGCTGTGCTTCAGAGTATTCCATGTTCTCCTACAAGATTGGTGGGAAAATTTTACTTGATCATCCTTTGTGTTATGCTTTAACTGCTACTACTGATGTACCAGCTGTGTATCTACAACAATTCTGGCAGACAGTTCACAAAGTACCTGACACCAAGGATACCATCTATAACACCTCGTGTTTTAGGACAATGTACGACGTTAATAAATTCACCATTTATTTTTAGTATTGTACGCGTTTGTTTTTAATGGAAATCGTTAAGTTAAATCGCGTAAACTAAAAATGATCAGTTAACGTAAACGGGCATTAAGCAATTTATTGTTTACGTCAAACAAGGTTTAAACAATTATTTTGAGAATAATTATTAACGTTTCACAAGTTACTTTATCGGATACGTGAAAGTGTTTACGTTTCGCGATAAATGACAATTAGGTTTTCCCAGAACCCTAAAAATTAACGTACGCTTCAACAAATACCTACGTTTATATACAATGATCAAAGTTTATAAAACTTTAGGCATATGTATATATTTATACACATCTCATATGATTATACAAGATAACAAATACTTTACAAAATACCAAGACTTTACAAAGTAAACTTTTATATAAAAACTACACTTTACATCATTCAATCAAGGATGATATTCTATTAGTGAGTGTTTATACCATATAAAATGTGACTGTGCAAGGAATGATGATTCCAGATGAATTCTTAACCGAGGAAATTTGTGCCACTAATGACTCACAAGTAGTTGAGATGGTGTTTGATGGTGTAGATGTTCAATGAATCACCGCAATTCGGTTGTTTCTACCCAAGGAACGCATAGGTTAATACCTAGAGCCCATAGGACACCTACCCATACTACTGCTAGTCCTCAGGGGAAGAAGAGGAACAAAAGTGTTAGAGAATCAAGTTCACCACAAAAATCATACTATTAGACAAAAGCAGGCAGATAAAAGTGACAAATATGAGTAATCATATGATGATGCTGATGTATCCGATGATAGGTTAGAGCTCGTGAGTCATAAGGAGAATCCAGAACATGTTGATGATGATGATGACAAAAAGAAGGTAGATGAGAAGAAAGATGATGAAATGGGTAGTTTTGAGACTAGGATGAGGAAATGACAGACGCAAACTCCTACAAACACCTTAGATCATAGGACTACTCTTATCTTTGGATAAGAATATTTCTTAGGAATTGACGGATACTGTATCACTCCCAGCCGCAACTACATCTAAGGATCCACACTCCAAACGACGTATTTCCAGTAAGTACAGTCATCTTCCAGGTGCGCTTCACAGGATGTGCAGGCGTCAAGGATATATGATCAAGAACATGGAACTAAAGTGCGTAACAACTAAATATTTCTGGAAAACTCATAAGAAAGTTGATCGAGTTCTTCATGAAATTGTACCACAACTCGCTGAAAGAGCTATATATGACTTGACTGAAAATAACTTAAAGCCATCTATTGCTGCAACTATTATTAAATATCGTGATGCTTTTCGTTCAGAAGTACATGATATTGTTTCTCAAGAATTCAATGCACAAGCACCAAAGATCATAGAAGAACTTTTCAAGAATTACGTACAAAACAATGTTATTCAAGTTCATCCTACCACAACCACATCAACCAAAACAACTTCATCAGCTGGTCTTCAACAACAACTGTATTTAAAGATAAAAAGAAGTCTTCAAGATTAAGATAATGATTCAGCATTGTGGGAGGTACTGAAACATAAATTTGAAAAGTCTTCCACCTCTAATACTTTTGTAGGATGTAGATAATTCACTTCATAATGACATGATGACCTCAGAGGATGATGCTCCTCCTGAGGGGGAGAAAAGAGTGAAAAGACATAAGACCTCTAAAAGTTTAAAGTCTGTAAGGGGTTCTTCGTCAAAACAATCAGGTAAAGATTCCACAACTTATGTATCCAAGCAACAACAGCAACAACAGGAATGGGATGCAAGGGTAAAGGAAAGGGTAATTGACAAAATTCTTTAATTAGACATTTATTCGAGGGGGGATTATGAAATTCTTGATTTTAAAAATTCTTCTTAAAAATGCTCAAAACTGCAAAACTAACTATCTTTCAATAAGTTCTTTAATTAGATATCTTATTGAGGGGCAGTTATAAGTTTTTCAGTCAAATCATCATCAGAAAATAAAAATGTGTTCTCAAAAAGCAAAAATAACTTCGATTCGAACAAATTTTTATTAAAAGGAAAGAAATTTCAAATGTGGATAATTGTTCGAGGAGGAGTTATGAAATTTTTTATGTCAAAAACGGGAACTTAACTGCAAAAATAACTCAAAAGGATTAATGTGCAAAGAGGTCTAACACCAAGGGGTAGTTATGAAAAAAATTTGGTATAATTCATGCATAAAAAGTAAACTTCAAGGACTAGAGTGTATAATGTAAAGATAACTTTGTTTATGCGGTTGTGCTAATGATTACGAAAGAAAGAAGATGGGCTAAAAATTTCAAGCTCAAAAGATACTTTCATATGGACCAAAAGGGCTTACGCAAGTAATTTGAGGGACTGAAAATGCCAAAATTGCAAACTCATTTTCGGAAGTATAAAAGTAACAGTTTTCATACGTAACATCATCACTTTCGTAAAACACACCAAAAGGTTTCGTAAATTCTTTGCACACATTAAGCTTTCGTAACTTAGAAAACACGACCCAAATCGTTTCATTGACTCTCTGTGATTGAAAAACGTAAGAAGCCATGATTTATATCATTTATTTGTGATTAATTGTTGTTATTACCTGCTAATATAGGTTTCGTTAAATTCTTGGGTTTCGTAAACATGAAAAGTGATTGAAACTTAAAATTGATTGAGGCAAAACATTAATATATGTCTTGTTGTAAATGATGGAATGGATTGAACACTGGAAATTCTACTTTGTAGATTAAGATCCTAAGGTTTCGTAACCTTGATAGGTTTTGTAAATTTGAGATGTTGCTTTCAGACATAGGAACAGTCTTAAACTGTTAAATAAATGATAAAAAGCTGAAAAACAAAACAAATATCTCAGTTTATCATTTTTCATTTGTTGAAGTATGTTTACGAAAGTAATGTTTCAGGTTTCGATTTTGTAAGGGCTGATCAAAGGGTTTCGTAATTAGTAATGGGCCAAATGGGTTTCATAAATGATATTTTGAGCTTAATAAATGGGTTTCGTAAGGCAAAATAGGTTTTTAAGCTTGGGTTTCAGAAAAGAATATTAACGGGCTAAATTTTTTTACGAATACTTCAATAGGGCTTAATCGTTTTAAACAAAAATGGATCTTACAAAAATCAACGATCAATTTTGTTATAATATCTACTCTTTATATTGATAAATGGATCAAATGGTGAAGATTGTATCCGGATTTGACCTTTCCTGAAATTAACAGGATGAGGATTGAGAAATCTACTGACGATCCAGATATCGTTTTCAAGTGATCAATGATTCAAAAAGACATGAAAAGAGAATGAATGTGCATGGTGATTTAACTGTCTGTGATCATAAGTTTCTCATGTAACAACAAAGGCAAAAGTTCAAAGTTTTGAAAAGATTGTTTAAAAACAAATTCAAAATGGTTTATGACTATCTACTGTACCCAGTTGGCTAAATAGTCTAAGTCATGTCTGGTTTTGGCCATTTTCTGGAATGAACTGAATGAGGAGTGAGTGACTTAGTGACCATCCAATTGTTGTTACATTAGTGTGGTTTATAATCATAGTTTTCAAACATCTTTAGAAAACTTGTGATTTTCAAAATGTTGGCTCAAATTCTATCCAAAAGCTCATGTTTTAGTGTCTGAATGGGGTATACTCTTTTATAAAAAACCAAGTTTTTTTATTTGAAATAAAGTTATACTCTTTGGATTTATTAAAATAAGTTGTCCAAAAACTTTGTGTTTTTGCAAATGGGTTATTTATTTTTAAAATCAGAGTATATCTTTATTATTCTTGAAAGAATATCATTTCACAAATGCTTTTTGGTGAGGAAATTCAAAATAGAAAGAGAGATGAAATCCATACGCGAAAAAGCAAATCAAAGTATGCTTAAAAAAGAAATGCTAGAGCATACAAAATAAGATTAAAAGAAAAAGATGAATAAAGCGTATGGCATGTGTCCGAAATAGCAAGACTGGCACATGAGAAAAAAGATGATCAGAATATGCTCAAAAAGAATTGCTAGAGCATATAAAAACAGACAGAGTGGAAAGAGACAAAAATGTTATATAAATGTGTATTCCATAAACTTTATCATTTCATTAATTATTTCATGTCATCAAACAGTTTTCCACATGGCTCAACAGATTGTTCCAGCTGCTCAACTTGTTTTCAAATTCCAAGGCATCAGGAGATGTAATAATTATGCTGTGCTTCAGAGTATCACATGTTCTCCTACAAGATTGTTGGGAAGATTTTACTTGATCATCCTTTGTGTTATGCTTTAACTGCTACTACTGATGTACCAGTTGTGTATCTACAACAATTCTAGCAGACAGTTCACAAAGTACCTGACACCAAGGATACCATCAGATTCAAGTTGAATACCCAAGAGATTACTTATACAGTGGATATGTTTCGCGACGCTCTTAAGCTACAGGTGGAAACTCAAGACAATCCATTTATCACACCAGTAACAATCGAAACCATTGAATCTTTCATGTAGAAAGTTGGTTATCAAGGTGCAGTAGACAAAGTAAGTGCTTTTTATACAAATTTTCTTGCTCAACCATGGCAAACAATGTTCAAAGTGTTCAATTGTTGCTTGAAAACAACAACATCTGGGCATAATCAGACAAAGATTAACATTCTTTAGTTGTTTCATGCTATGGTCAATCGTATGAATCTTGATTATGTTGCTCTTATTTGGTGTGATTTCATGAATAATGTATTCCAAAAAAAGAATGTTATTCAATATCCCTGATTTATCAAGCTCATAATCGCTAATTTAATGGAGAAGTATCTATCTATTCCTCGAAGACATGACGTGGATTATCATTCTATCAAGGATGATACTCCGTTGGTAAGTGTTTATTCTATAGGAAATGTGCTATTTTGAGGGATGCGAATTCCAGATCCATTCTTAACTACTAAAATCTATGCTACTGACGACTACAAGGAGTATGAGACGGTGTTTGTTGGAGTAGATGTTCTAATGAATCAACTGCAATCGGTTGTTTCTACCCAAGGAACGCATAGGTCAGCACCTAGAGCCCATAAGACACCTACCCTTACTACTGCTAGTCCTCAGGAGAAGAAGAGGAAGCAACGTGCTGGAGAAACTAGTTCACCAAGAAAACCATTGAAGGTCACCATCAGACAAAAGAAATAAAGCACAAATCTAATTCCACCTCCAGGTGATGATCGAAAGAGGGATGAAGTGGCTGAAGTAACTATTCTAAGTCTCACATTACATAAAATTGCTTTAGCTGCTGAAGCTCAAGAAAATATTGCTAAAGTACAAGAAAAACTAGATGAGGAAGAGATTGAAAAGATTGTTAAAGGTGACGAAGATAAAGAATCATATGCGAGTTAGTTTGCTGATTCCATGATTAATGATGATGTTAATGATTCTGGTACTAGGATTGAGCCCGGGAGTCATAAGGAATATCCAGAAAATGTTAATGATGATGATGAAATTGAGAAAGAGATAAAAGATGATGAGATTATGAAAGAAGAGACAAATGATGATGTTGAGAAAATAAATGCGGTCGTTAAAGAGAAAGATAATTATGAGGGTGCATCGGGTAGTATGGAGTTTAGGAATGAGAAGATGCAGACACCAATTCTCACACTAACTAGACCCCCTTGGAAAGATTTATCTTCTGTTAAAACAATTTCTGAGGAATTAACAGCAACTGTATCACCAACAACTGCTACCAGTCCACATCTAAACGCAAGAAATGGCCTATTTCATACAAGATGAAGATTCTTCCAGGAAGTATTGCTGGCATGTGCAGACGGCATGGTCAAATTCGGTCTCATATCAAAAACAAATTTATCACTCATGAGTTCTTTATGAGCAAGATTTGAGAAGTTCTTAATCATTGCAACAATGTTGTACCTGAACTGACATTTGCAAAGACTAATGAGATAATCTACAAAGAGATGACACGTCTGGTTAATATTGTAGTTAACAAGGATCGTGAAGTTGATCCTATAAATGCACAAGAAATAACCTCTAAAGAATTTGCCATTCATGGACTGAAAATGATTGAAGAACTGTTTTAAAAGCACATGCAGAATACAACTCTTAATCTTTAACCAACAACAAGTTCATCAACTGCTGGAAACTCAACGACTGATCTTCAACAACAGTTATATTTGAATATGAAGTCAAAACCTCAAGATCAAGCAGCTGATCCAGAATTATGGGAAAATTTGAAAGTCAAGTTTGAAAACAATAACTTTTCGCATATTACGATGAACATCATAGGAATGCTGATCCCCCTGAAGGGGGAGAAACATGGCAAAAAGATATTTTGGTAAAAAGAATCTTTTGTGAATGGAAGACCAATTCTACTAATGATGAAGCGTCTGTAATAATCAACCCTTAGGGGGAGATTGTTATATTTAAGAAAAGTGTTTATTATTATATGAACTAGACAAATACCCGTGCATACACGGAAATTCCCTAGCAGCCGATAATTAAGAATATGCAATATTGTGTTATGTTTTTCATGTAACGTTCAAACATAATACATGAAGATATCAAAATGTTGTGACATGCGATAATTCACTTCAAACAATAATTTTTGTCATGTATCAAAGAACATATAACAACCCGTTATAACATCATGCTCATGAAGACCAATGAATTTTTAACCTTCATTGCATTTAAAGCAAAATGAAAGTTATATTGACCAGATGGTATTTCATCAATTGGATCCCTAAAAGATTTTAATATATGTCGAAAATATTACTCCTAAATATAACGATTCACAATTGAGAAAAATTAGTGAATAAGATCTATTTAGATACACTTGTTATTCATACTATTATGATCAAAAATAGAAAGAACATGTAATGAAAGTTTCATAATTGAGTTTTTAATGTACTTAACCCCATTCTTGTCATATAAAAATTACAAATTCTAAGAAAATTGCATTGAAACCGTCTCATCAATGCACATCCTTTTCTTTTCAAACAAATTTCAAATAAAGTATTAAAGATTAAGTGTTGCCATTTAAACATTTTAAATTCTCAACATTCTTAAATTTCAAAAAATTTAGGTAAATCGTTTATATATGTAGTAAAGAAAAATAAATGTCATAAATAAAGATAATGGCAACATATGTGTAAAGTTTGAAAGTCTATTTCTTGAAAATGAGTTTCGATTAGCATGAGGATTTATAAAATCTTTTCTGAAAAATAAGTAGAATACACAGTTGACAAATAACCAAAATACACTGTTTTTACTCTTTCAACCCACAAATGCATTATTTACATAAATTTCTCAAATCATTCATATATTTCTACACGATTGGCATAAGTTATACTTTATTTTCATCATTTAAAATGCATTCTTTTGTTTTCAACTTTTCTCAAATCATTTCTATATTTGTAATATAAATTTCTAACTTTCTCAAATCTTTCCCTATATATATTTGTAATATAAGTTTCAAAGTCAACTGATACATGAGGAATATTTGTAATTTAATCATTGTTAATTAGCTTCTCTGTAATGTAAAGTAATTTACCAAACAAATTGATTTTCTTTTGGTAGTTAGTTATGATAATACACGATACTCAAAGATCTAATCACATCCTACAAAACATAATTAGACTATATTAGTTTTAGAAAAAATAAGTAAATTAAAAGATGAAACAAAATGAGCAAATATCATAATTCATAATCATATAGTATCAAGATAGGAAACAGTTACACTAATTCAACGTGCTTTACTATTATATTCAAGTTCAACAAATAAACAAATCAAAATAAGTTCAACACATTCAATGATATTACCTTATACGAGAATGACTATGATTGCCATTTATACAATTACTGAAGTAAACTTTCTATAATGAATTTTTAGTTTTCAACAACTTATTGAATATTTCAATAACATTCAATAATTGCAATTTATATATAATTTAGCCATTTATGTCCCGTATAATTTAAATATGCAATTTAATTAGGCCATTTATGTCCTGTATAATTTAAATATACAATTTAGTTTAGTCAATAACATTCAATGATTGCCATTTATACAATTAAAAGTATCACAATGATCAAATTCAAAATTATAACAAATTACACTTGTCATTGTCGGCGAAGATTCTGGCAATAGAGACGACGGTGACAGCCC
>BQNB010078010.1:2789-30674 GCA_026074375.1 Tanacetum coccineum
AAGCAGATTGGTTAGTATTAGGGTGTGAAGTTTGTAACTGGAAAGCTTGTTCTTCAGACAGTTCTTGTTGTGGAACGAAATGTTTACCAAAATCTTTAGATAATCGATTTAACTCAGCATAATTAATTAGTTTAATGTTAAATTTCTTTTCTAAAACCATTGGATCATTTTGTTTTAAACGCAATTTTGGATCGACTATCTTCCTCAAGCATCAAAGTCTCTTCTGAATCAGCAATTGAAATTACATTGGTTTCTTTAGCAATAACACTACCATCATAAAGCATTGGCCTAATCTGCTGAGCTTTCTTAAGATAGAAAGGATTTTGAAAACCAAGAGCTTGTTTAAGGTTGTTATCTCGTGAGCATATGCATAGTTTGTGCGGATTGACCCATTTTATAAACAATATTGTCTAGTTCTTTAACTTTCTTTTTCAAAGCAATTTCTTTATCAATATTCTTAGTTTCCTTTTCCTTGGATTCGTTTTTGAGAACATTAAATGCTTCTTTTAACAATTCATTTTCCTTTAATTGTTCAGAAAGAGTTTGTTTAAGAGAGTTAATTTCCTTTTCAAAATCCGAAAATTATGCATTTTTCTCTCGAATTATATCATCCATTATAAGCTTTTCTCTAGTACTTAAATCCACATTTTGTCTTTTTTCTAGCAATAATGATTCATTGGCAATTAGATTGTCCTTATTGACCTTGTTACAATTAGTTACTTGATTTAACAGTTGTTCAAACACAGATAATATCATGGCATCTTGTTGTGTAGAAGAATTTGTATCCTGGACAGCTGCATTTTGTGTTTCAAGCAGATACTGAGAGTAAGGAATGATATTGCTATCATTGGTTATCTCATTCTTTGGATAATTCACAAGATAAGTTTGTTCAGAATACGGCATCTCTTGCACACTTTGATTTAGCATATTATTATGAGTGTTTTCAGAGTGAGGTACCTCGGAGAGAACATCTGATCTGTAACTAGATAAATTGGCCATAAGAACTGCCTTGGTTGTAAAGAAGTCATCACATTCAGAATCGTGTGCATCCAAATCATCTGCTTGATAAGCTGCATTGTGTGTAATGACTGTCTGTGTAACTGGACCTTCTGCAACTCCAGGGTCTGCCAAAAATTCCAATTCCTCCTCATTTAGAACTTTACCAGATCCTTGTGCTTCAACCAGAAGAACTTTATCCCTAAACCATGTAGCATCCCTTTTCCTCTTTGGCTTTGGACACTGTCTTGCCATGTGACCTTCCCTTTGGCAGTTAAAACACTTCACAACTCTTTGTTGACCTGAATTATTCCCACCTATTCCTGAGATGTTAGCCCTTGTTCCAGAAGTACCAGCAGCAAATGAACTTTGTCTCCCCTGAACTGGTTGAACAGTCACCCTTCCATCATGAATAGTTGCTTGTTGTCTTGGGTTGGAAGAATTTCTTAGCTGATTGTTGGTAGTAGGGAAACGAGATGAGACGACAGTAGACAAAAATGACATCATTTTGTTAATGGCATCAATAGGGTCATCTCCTTGCTTAAACACAGGAACTGCTAGACCGGAGTCTATCTGAGGAAATTCAGCCAGATGTGTTTGTTGATTAACTATGGAGACAATATATTCAATTTGAGGAATGGATTGTGGTTGTGGACAAGCATCTTGATGTACTATGGATGAGTAAGCATTAGGATGCGGTGTTGACGGATAAGTGATTGCATGAGGTGTGGATGGATAAGTAGTTGAGTAATGTTGTGTGGGATGAATTGATCCATATTGAGGAGACTGAGATGGTGAAAACTGTTGTTGAAACTGAGGATTGTTGTATGAGGATTGATAAGTGTTGAAGTGTGATGGTGTCATTTGATGATTAGCAACTAGTGCAAGTGGATCTTGATTGCGTTCACGCATAATACGAACTTCATTTGCATGGAGTTTATGTTGTTCAAGATATGCATGAAGCTGATCAAAGTTGGTGGTATGCAAATCTCTTACAAGTTTGACATCAGTCACAAACTTACTTCATTAAGGTATAAGACTATTTAAGAACTTGGTATTGACTTGAAATTGCTCCAGATTCATTTTGTAAATGTTCATGTCATTGATCAGCTAGGTAAATCTCAAGTAATACTGATGAAGTGATTCCCCCTTGATGTGAGCAAACTTATCAAATGTATCATACAGTTTACACTCCCTTCCCTGCGTTGTCAATGAGGTACCTTGCATAAGTAGTTGGATTCTTTCCCATAGATCCTTGGCAACTATGTGATGATTAACAAGAGAATAGACATTTAAAGGTAGTCCTTGAAGAATGATATTAGTTGCCTTGAGATCACAATCAGCTTAAATTTTCTCAGTTGCAGACAATTCCTCATATTTCTTTGTCCTGGTCACACCATTTTCTTCAATCATAGGCCAAATGAGTGGACCATGTTCAACTGACTCAAGTATCATTCTTTCATGTTCTCTGTTTTGCATGTAAAGTTCCATTCTGCTTTTCCAGGAATCATACAGGTGTTTTCCAACATTAGTGGACGATTGTCGGTACCAGAGAGTATCATGAATTCAGCAAGAGTAGTCATTGTTACTTTGCTTGTATGTGATTAAGTGAGGATAGATATCCTTTTGATCGTTCAGTGATTAGAGATTGTTGTGTTAAATTGTTGTTTGTTTTAAGTGAAAGAGACTTAAGGTTACACGGGATTTTACAATTCTTGATAAAACTGAGAAAATAAATGAATACTTCACGAGAATTTACAAATTAAAAAAAAACCGTATAAATCTCCAAGGAAATATGGTGTAAATCTCCAAAGGTAAGTGTATAAGTCACCCAAGTGTAACGTATAAATGACCTTAAGAAAGCTTGCATAAATTGCCTTTTAGAAGATTGTATTAATCGCCAGACTGAAAACAGTATAAATTGCTGGATTTTGACTTAGGTATAAATCGCTGGATTTTGACTTAGGTATAAATGTTGGATGTTAACACACGTATATATCACTAGATTTTACTCACATATAAATTAATGGATTCGAAACACGTATAAATCACTGGATTTGAAACAAGTGTAAATCGCTGGATTTGAAACACGTATAAATCGCTGGATATAGACATGTATAAATTGCCAAATCCAAAAACTTATAAATCGCCGACTTTGACACACGTATAAATCGCTAGAATTGCACACGTATAAATCGCCTTATACCCAAATGTATAAATCGCCGGATTCAACACGTATTGTTAGGAATTATTGTAAACAGACTTAAGTCTGGTAGTTATAGAGTTAAGTCTTTAATTCCCCTCTGCAAAACGAACTATTCAACTTTCAAACACTAAAAGACCTCAACTTTTTTGATGTTTTACTTAAACATTCTAGATGTACAAACTTACTTATCTAATCATAAGAGTAGAACCTTTAAAATACAAACTTAAACTTTTAAACAAAAATTTTCAAATCAAGATTTATGGCACCAAAAATAACTTCGAACCAAAACATATAAAATGAAGATTTTATGTTATTCAAGGTTTGCTTGGTATATACATAGATATATACATAAGGACAATATAGAAAATGAAGGTATTAAGACTTTATGGTTTTTAAAACCAAAAAAAGTTGGAAGAACTTCAGTATAGTTTCACAAAATAAACCTAAATACAGCGAGTAGAACGAAGTAAAAAACAAGCACACAAAACAAACAACATCTCCACACACCCATGGCTCTTATACATAATTTGTAACATTCTAAGTATCTATTGATTTCAGTGGTCTTGTAAGACTCAAATAACATTATAATTCAGTTTAGACGAGAGAAAGAGAGTAGAAAGGAAAACAAACACAGTGTAAAATAAGATGGAAATGAAATGATACAAAAAGCTTCACTCTACATTCTATTTGAGCCATAAGAGGATAATATTTATGAACTCTTCACAAATGCTAAGTAGACAAGATGTCTATTCTAGTGCTTGCAGTGTGTGAGCTGATATTCTAAAACTGGTAATTTTTAAAGTGTCAAACATAAAAAAATGAAATCCTACCAAACATCCCTTCTTGCCATCGCCTCTACGACTACCGTAATATGCTCTTACTAACAAATCTGACTCACCAACTAAAAATAAAAGACTAAACTATTCCCATCTCATAGATCCCTCGAGTCTAAACCGCCCCGGTAATCAGACATCACAAAACCAACACTTTTGGCAACAAGAGAATAGAGAGACGGTTTTAGCATTTAAGGAAATTCTCTTTTAGCTAATGGCGTCTTATTATGGCGAGTTATATGGGTTGAGCATCGTTGGGGTTGTCTGATTCAATTTCTGATTTACCAATATCTTTTTGTCAACAATATTTGTTCATACGTTTATGGGATTCACTCTTCAGACGGTCATCATGCATCAACAGTGTCATAAACATTTAGGTTTGTCAGGTTCACTCACTAATAAGATAAAAAAGATAAGGTTGTTAGTTGTTTCATAGGTACTTTAATTATAATAAGAAGAATAAAGACACTTTTTAGACTTATTAAGAATTTAGCGTTATATTTAGATTCAGGGGTTTATAATTATGTGTTTATGGAAATAGAGCTTCGCTAGGAAATAAGGTCTGTTTGTGTTACCGAGCTATTAATGCATAATGTATATCTAGAGAAGACGTGTTAGTGGTGTGGCCGAGGGATGTGTCTAAAAGCGTTTGATGTTTACGGTACAACAACAGCGAAAGCGAAACCTCCATTCCAAGATAATAAATTTTATTATCAGTAAATTTTTTTATATTAATAGTTGGGAAATAAAAACTGTGAGTTTGATGAGATTAAGGTTTTTTGGAAGAAAAACTTGAGTTTGAATTATACATTAAATTTTTTTTCAGGAGAGGTTTGTGCTTAAGTATGTGGGTATATTTTAGAATTAGCGAGTTTTTCAGATGGTGAACGACCGTTGTAACCGAATAGAGATTGGTGGGTAGGTGAATATGTGGTTTATGTTATTGGTTTTGTATACCGTACTAATACTATAGTGTTTTCACAAAAGGCTGTGATGACTTGTTTGTAACCTCTAACCTAACGAAATAGGGTCTTGAAAAATCCGAAGCGAACTAGGTGGGGGCATATGATCAGAAACTGGTATAGTATAAATTGTATAGGTAAATTAACTATGTTTGTTTGTCAGGCCAATGACAAATTCAGATATTCTGGACCCCAACTCCCAATTTACAATCAGAGCTCTAATATTATAGTATTCCATGCATTACATGTTTGATACTTTTATCCCATTTTTGGATGTACGGTAATATACTAGAAAGAAATCATCATACTACCCCCCTATATACTTTTATTGTAAAGTCTACAATTAATTTTGTGTGCTTAATACTATGATCATTAAAGTGAGATTTTTTATTGTGCTTTTTATTGAGTATCAGTTACATTTTTAATCCCTCTAAAATACAATATTGTCCCTTGTCATGTTGCATTATTTGCATCTATCGTCCTGTGGAGGTAAATCAATAAAAAAGAAAAAAAAAATAAATGATCTCTGTCTTGTCTATGTGGGATTGACTTTAACTTTGTTTTCCCCAATATTAACATTGTGTTCTGGAGTTAAAGTTAAAGAAAGGAAAATGGCAAAAGAAAATAAATAAGGAAAACATAAGAGGTAGTGTCTCTGAGTAGCACGTAAGTAGAAAGAGGAAAGGGAAGATGGAAGATTAAAAGTTAGTTAAAATTTATGTGATTCTTAAGTAAAGTGTTTTCCTCTCATAAATTGGGAGGAAAGTACGTTACTTTTTCTTACATAAGTAAACTCGAGGAACACATGTAAAACACCTCTCCCATATAATCTATATGCCACTACTATGTATTTTCATATGATGATGGAAGAGTCTATCATCTACCCGGGTGATGAAGATCTTCCACCGGCCACGTCAATCATCTACCGGAAGCGAAGATTGTCTACCACAGATGGCGATCTTCCACTGGAGACGACGATTATCTATCGGCGATGACGTTTAACCGGAGCACATCTACCCGAGATCTCATCATTAAAGTTAAATATTCTGATTCCTTTGTTTGTGAGCCTTTCTAAATATTACTGATCATAGTCTCTACATGCAACCTATTTTTTCCCCTATGCTATTTTACTATGATGCACGGGACAAGCGAATGAATCGGAATTAGAATGTCCAATACTGATATACCTTGCCAGTGTTCTCAAGCAAACTAAATGGTAACATTTGCATTAATCGATCTACAACATAAATATACTTTAACCATGTTGATATAAGAAGAAACTTTCTAAATGGTTTTTAGGTGTGTATGCATAACGACTTTTTGCAATCGGACGGACATACTGGACCACGACCCTAATGACTTTATAGTTCAAATTAGGATGAAGATCCTTGATTATGGAGGACATTTTAACGCTTGAAAGGTCAAATTTCAAAATCTTTTTAAACACTGGCTTGTATCTGTAGATTTTGGATACTTGGTAAAGACTGTATTAAAGGTATGTATACTGCAGCACACACGTATATAAGCCTAGGAAGGAAGGACTATGGATTAGAAAATTTCACGAGAAAACCAGGTTTATCGGCAAGATGGACTTATAATTTGTTTAGCTTATTTGGATTGACTTATTTTGATTAGCTTATTTTCTAGCTATAATTGTAAAGGACAAAACGATAGAACTTACTTCGGGCTTTAATTTAATATAAGCTCGAAGTCCTGGTGATTAGGGCTTATAGCCGCGTACCCACATACAATGCCAACACCATGAGCATATTTTTGAGCTTATATGGTTCACTTCTTATACTTGGCATTTGTGATCTTATTAATCGCTTATTAACATTCGACGTAGTTATATTATTTAAAATGTTTTTGCTTATCTGTTTAAATGTATAAGTAAAACATATCATTTTTGGACTTAACGGTGCCAAGGCCCTAACATGATATATAAAACACCTAGGCTAAAGCTACAGAGTAGCTTATTGATAAAGTTCGCGAATAGGCTTATTTTATAATATTAAACTGATTTAGATGCGTTATCGTTCTTAATTATATATTTAAACGTTGGACGTTGCAATAAATAATGGAATTTTGATGATGTATCATTGTAAGTATGATAAAAGATGATTGAAAGTGGTTTTAAACACAAGTTTAAATAAAGTCTAAGACGTGTGGAATAAACAACAGTGTAAACACAACGGTCATAGTTCAAATATTTTTTATAAATCATTATACTTTAGTAAATACTAAGAAAATGTACATGTAAAATGAGATTTGAGAGTTTAAATTAAGTGACTAACAATATATGATATAAAAATATATATATAATATATATTTTTACTTAGACATTAATATAGTCTATTTGTAATAATTAAAAAACATATTATTTCTACCTCATTTAGCTTACGGAAACAATTTAGTTACTACACGATAACACAAACGTTTAATTTTTAGATATATATTAACAAAAGTAGCACGTAGAAATCCACCTATGGCAATTTTCGTAAATTCATATTCAGAACTCGATATTAAATCAAACGTCCTGTTCATAGGTTGATTTCGTAAATCGTCGTTCGTTATTACTTAGTGAATAATTTCTAGACCAAAACACTATAATGAATATAAGTAAAGATACTGACACATAAATACACCACTCAAGGTGAAATTCATAGTTCCCCACTTGATCTTTTAATACTATTTTGAATAAATGTTTTATACTTGGGGATGAGAAAATTGCTTCGTTTTTAAAACCGGGTAAACATTTACAGCGAAAAGGATTATACGTGAGAAATTTCCTGTTACGTGTTGCCTAAGTACATTTAGACCTCATTGCCCGAACTATCAGAACTGGTCAATTCTTAGATCTGGTAAAAATAAAGGACCGGTCGAAGGAGCGCGAGTGAATAAATAGATCTATTGGATCTTAATTATCCCTATCTGGGTGAATTAGCGAGCTCACATACCGACACTACGGGGGCTCCCGATTAATAGATATATGACATATCGAAACTACGTTCGGTGGTCTTTGGTCTGGAAAAGACATGTTAAGCGGCACAGCAAATACTTATAGGCAATGTACATGCTATCTTTCATTATTAGCTCTTCATGTCATGGAGCTTTAGTGTCAAACGTAAATACCTTGTTTATTGAAGTTGTACCTTTATACACTGTCGCATACATTTGATATCTTGTGGTCACCTTATAACATCATTTGAACTAAACCATATGAATTCACAATTTGATGTTGACGAATTTAGCAATGTTGTGCTCAGGTGCTCTAGCATGGATGTTGGGTTGCTTTGAACTGATATGAAGATCTAATGCCAAACATTTTCCAGATTTTATCTATGAATATCTTAAATACCGTTGTTGAACTTATTTAAGCTTCCGCATGTTGTCTTTTGAATCTTTAAAAATTGATTGATGTAAACTTATTATTATTTTGAATTTATGCAACGGTGTTTATTTTTCAAACGTACCCTTAGAGGTCGTTTCGTTATGCTTTAATACTCGAATAATTATTGCCAAGGACGGGTCACGAGCCCCATGACAGCCAAATCGAAAGGAGACCCCTATTTTTTGGGGGTGTGACACTTGACAATACACATTTGCTCAAACCATAACATGATTAACAATTATTCCTATAACTCGAATGTGAATATTAGAAACAGAAATAAAAAACTGTGTATAAAATGATCCTATATAATAGATATTTCTTATTTAACTCTTTAAATAATTCTACATAGATTGATAATGAAAATAAACAGTCTCATTATTTGGGTTGTATGCTTCTTGTTATGTTTTGATTAACGATCAGACACTTTTAGGGTGTTTCGTCTTGACAATAGAGAACACAAACATTTGCGTATTTAATAAGGTTTGATGTGCCGGCATTAACTCCTATCAATTACTACTGTGCTCAAACTTACAATATGAGAAGTTTCGGTATAGGAATCTACTCGTTATTGCTATAAATCACACCGAGGTCGTTTCTCTTAGGACTTATCCTGTTTTAGGGTTTTGAACCCTGATTAGGGCTTTTTTCATCATAAATCTTTAGTACTACTAGCGTGCTATCTCTCAGCTTATTATTTTGGTGTTGAGGTTTGAGAGATGGATAAGAGAAAACTGATCCATTTTAGCCTTTATTGGTACAAATCATGAATATGTATGACCATGTTAAAGTAGTGAGAATTATGCTACTCATATTTATAAAAATGAGAGATGAAAACTTTTTCTCTATTGCTGAAAAAACGAATATTGATGATACTGTGTCCATGGGCTCAAAGTCTTATGTGAACGTCGAAACTGCTTCAAAACCAAAACCTAAGCTAAACTTTAGTACCATGTTTAATTGTTGGGGTATGTGTGGAAAAATTCGTGTAAACATCCCCCAATAAAATACAACGTAAGCGTGATTTACTTTGGGTGCTACTATCAATAATGATCACAGGACGCTAGATACTAAAGAGAAAGACCTCTTAAATGATGTGTCGTTTTGTAAAAACAAAACGGATCGATTGATTTTTCTAAAATTAAAGAAATATTTGTCCCATAATTGCACTCACAATGATAAAGCTTGAAAAGGCAAACAGAGATTTGATCAATTTTTAGAAATCAAGTATGCAAAATCTAGTCAATTTAGTACTCAAAAAGCACATCGAGTAATAATCAAAGCCATCTAATTACCTGATATAAAACTATGCTATAAAATATAGTCAACATAATAAGTTTGGTGACTCCCAAGGAGTTGTGAGTCTTAACAATGGAGTTAATATACAAAGCATACAACCCAAAAGCACGTAACTAAACTACCTACACGTGTAGTATCAGGACAATCTGGTAATATAAAGCACTAGAATATGATCCTGCATCTGCATGCGAATAATATGTATGCGCCATTATCAGAAATCAGATCCATTGTATTAAGCAGCGTAGGTACAATAGACGACCGAATAATTTGACTTTTTTATTTAACATGGATACAGTATCTCCAAACACATATAAAGAGCGCTATGTATAACTGCACAGACTCTCAATCATACCGAGCCTCGTGCTAAAATGATGTCCTGAGCAGTGGATTCAATCCCGCCGATATTGACAATAGTCTCAGTGAAAGAGATCACATACTCAAAATCAAATTATTCATTAAAGGCATCTAGGCTTGTCTACCATACGCTGGTAGACAGGCACCACAAATTGGACTCTTAACCTTTGACTGTTCAAAGTAGTCAGCGCAAGTCCACTTCAAGTTAACCGATCTTCTTCTCTACAGCTAATCACTTCCATTCAAGCATTTACTAGTAATAAACATGTATACACTGTATATGACCTTCGCTAGACGAATAGATTCGACCCAGACTAAGACTCCTGCGATGTATGCTACGGATCATGCTTGCATACAGCATACAGCAAATAATGTCTTCTTACGCTCCCTAAACTCATGACACTCGAGAATTCGATCTCTGATTCATACAACAATCATAGACACTATTCCATGCGTTTTAGAATCCGTACATGAATACCTAGTATATCATCCATCGTATAGAATGCTCGCTTCTATTATGCCCACAGGACCCGCACGCGAAGTAAACAAACAATAACACACAACACAACATAACACACAACAAAACACAACAACACTTCAACACATACACATTTCATTCACATATTCTTATTTCATCGTATGATCTGTGGCTCGGCACACATGTCTCCTGGCCTATTCCGCTCGTCTTCTCTACTATCATCCAATTGCAGTGATAATGCAGCCACTCATCGTCTGATTAGCCTTCATGATACACACACAATTACCTTAACACACTAGTACACACACAATAAGCTCGCAAGCATCAATGCTTTCGTAACAATACTACATACACACACACAGTAATGGAAGACGAGTTTCCGAACTATGTACAGTATCCAGGTCGTCGACCTTTCACCATACACTCATCACTTCTACTATACATCTCACCATACTCAGCCACTCACCTGGCTCACTAGGTGATTTACAGTGTCATGATAGTGCCGAACACTCCAGTTGAGGATTATACGTAACGTAAGCTCTACACATACGATAGACATTCAACAGTTGAGAATATAGATGAAGCGATCGCAGTCCACAAATCTAGTGAGCATGATCCAGCCTTAATAGGTTTACTCACAACACACCATGTCATATGGTTACACATTTATCCTAAAAGCGCATTCGCCTACAATGCGGTACAGTTATCACTAAATCAGTATTGTCAGATCACAGTCATCCTTGCATAAGTCATGACTATACAACATGCGTGCTTGAATCTGCATCAATGTCCATTAGAGTACACAGGGTCAACAGGTATGATCTTATCGCATGAGGTAGATAGCACAAAAAAAAGACGTCATAAACAATTTACTTAGACAGACACATTAAGACAACATAGGTGTCCCAAAGTATCTACATATATTCTCATCGTAGTGTCTACTCTTCGCACAGAGCTATCATGCAGACTTCATCTTCATTATAGCATGAACACACAAACCAATCTGTAAATCACTCCAAGTCAGATGACATATAGTCTCAGTAAACACAGCATGTTCTCACAATTCATCCACAATCAACTACTATAAACGCCAATGTAAAATACTATAATCGCCATTTATCTTTCCAATTCTTATGCTGCTACGATGATAAGTGGGGCTATGAAACGTACACTTGGATAGATGAAGTAAACTGATTTGTATCTGAGCCAAGCCAACCTCCTCCAACTGCACAGCTAATATGCACACATAAACATACATGGATCATATCCATATGCAATACATCATCTTTATGGTTGCCAATCATCATAGTCCTGTTTAGATCACATTGATTTAGCAACTCCAGACGTATTACTAATATATCAACTACATCCACTACCGGTCTCTACAGATCTAAGACTGCTACGCATTCAGAGAAGTTTGACATTACCTATTAGTCTTGAACAACTTTAAGTGATCGATACATGTCGGCACATCACGGGGCAAAACATCTTTGTCGATACAGAATCTTCTCAAGCTTTCCTCAAGACACTATCTTTTTATTACCTTTGTCATTCTTAACTAAAAAATGCCAGAAAATTATCAGTAGAACCAGCAGGAAAAAGGTGTTTAAAAAAATTTGACCTTTAAGTTCTAGAATCGAAAAGAATTTTATCAGACGATCGATACGCCGTATTCAATAGAAGTGAATACGCCGTATTAATCTTTTGAGTGAATACGTTGTATTGGACAGAAATTTGGATACGCCGTATCCAATGGTAGTGGATACGCCGTATCGAGTTATCGACCAGAACAGTGTATTAGGAATACGATAAATTAAACACACAATATACAAGCAAACAATTAAACTAACAAATATACAAAATATACAAGAATATACACTAATCTAATTAACACTACTCCTAAGGGTTAGATCTAATCTAATAACCAAAATATAAAATAAAAATCAAGATTAAATTTCACTCCCCGGCAGCGGCGCCAAAAACTTAATGTGTCATTGTGTGGTGTATATTTTTATGATTCAAGTTTTAAATTTATATTTTGCCGACTTAACCAAAAACAACACTTTAACGGGCAGTGTACCCGGTCGGTGGTAGATTCGTGGTAAGTAGGGTGTCAAACACTTGAAGCTAGGTTAAATCTCTCAATTTATTTATGTTTTGGTTATCTAATCTAAGTTAATTCTAATCTAAGTCAAACATATGCAATCCATGGTTAGTTCTAATCCTAATTCAAACATAACAGGGGGTTTCGCCTGAGAGACTGGCACGGTTTTGTTGTGACAAACAATCATTTCAAGCACTTTTAACCCACGAAAGCAAATTATACATAAAATAAAAGAGCTGTCACGCCCTTATGATAGAAAACTGTATTAGCCATCATTAATCTGTATTAGAAGTTGGATTTGTGTTTATTCAGTGCAATGATTATTTTATCATGGAGGGTGGCATATCATTCTAACTTAGCGGGACATAACCAAAGACCTAAGACACATTAATTTTGTTCACAATTAAAGGAATCCAGCATAAAGCCATCCTTATTGGCTGATTATAATCTACTATCTATGGATTAAAAGCAATGTTGATCTTGTTAAACCGTAGCTCATAGAACTTTTAATAAAAAAAAAAAAAAAAAATTAATGTTGGGTAAAAAAAAAAATTGAAAAAATAAATAAAATTTATAAACCACTTAACTGCTTTAATGCATTTATTCTCTAGTAGTCCATTGTCCCAACTATCCAAGAATCAGAATGTTATTTGTTGAATTCTCTAGGTTCACCTGCTAGTCAACTTGTTCAATAAACCAAAGGCAATTTCCGTTAACTAGTTAAGCCAGAAGCGTATCCTTAGCACGAATTTAGAAGGATAATATTTGTGATCATATGATTCTAGATGTATAAATTACTATATGGAGAGCTATCCCGGCATCTAGATTACTTGGTCCGTATCACTAGATCCAGTTGAATGATAGGTCGCATACAAACATACGAAAACAAGTAATATGATAAACAAAAATAAGCCATAATTACGACGTAAAATTAAGAATCGAGATATAAACAAAACAAAGACATTCAGATCTTTCACAATAATGCTAATACCCGAAGGTAATTAGCCTCAATACTTCATAATTAATACAAGAGTAATGACTTAGCTAAGGTAAACTAACCGAGTTAACGAATGATACCAAAAACTGAACGATTACAAAAGTATAAGAAATTACACGTTGTCTTCTATGGATTGGAATGCGTTGTGAGACCTCTTCTGCTCTTTTTCTCCTCTGAAAATCGACTTTTGTGCTTTAGGTATCGAGAATATGATTTAGCACACTTAAAACTCGTTTTTGAGTTTTGTATTTATAGGGTCTGGAGTCGGTGTCGATACGGCGTATCCAAGGTGTTGGATACGGCGTATTAGAGTTTCTTGATGTACGAACCACGTTTGATATCTTTCAGAATATTTTATTCCCATGTAGCTTGAATATGACGTATTGCCTTTCTTGGATACAGCGTATTGGTCTTGTGTCCTTCGTGGTCTTTGGTGAGTGCAGGCATAGATACGCCGTATCTTCCTTGATGGATACGGCGTATTAGTTGTCAGAACAGTAATCTTCAAAATATATTCGTTTAAGCTCCAGAATGCGCGCCCTTTTGCTAATATTCACCAAGTACTCCGTAATTACTGCAATTATCAAATACAAACGATTAAGTAACAATTCTTTGCAATAATTATACAAAATGGGTTAATTACATGGGATAAATGATGCTATAAAATTAACATTATTTGATGTCATCAGGCATGTCACAGATTCATGACCAAACACACGACATTCATTGCACCAAGGTGGTTTCCATTCATATTCTACCCTCATATGTTCAATAGTGTGCCCTTCCCCTACAATCTTTGGAACAACCATCTTTACTTCATGTTTAAGCTCTTTCTCAGCCATGACCTCAATAAGAGCTCGAGCAAAACCCATTCTACCCCATGGCTCTTAACAGATGGAGCTTGTAAAAGCATCCAACATTACAGGCTTGCCAATTTGTGATGCAATAAGGCTAAGTACCTTGTGTATTTTAACCCAAACAGGTACTTTAGTAACCACATATTTTTCCAAATCTAAGTTTGGAGCCCATTTAGTAAGGATGAGTAGTTGATTACGAATCAACCAAGGTCCATGTTCAAGTACATGTTCCAATCCTATGATAGAAGCGAACTTAAAATAGAAACTGTCATCTGCATCCTTGATAACTTTCTGAAATCCAAACTTAGCCCATGTGTTTGTTACATAGTTTAAAACCAATGGGAACGCCACTTTTTTTTCCAACAAAAACTCCCACAAGAGAGTTAGTGAATTTGTTTTGAGCAGCCAATACATTCTCCATTGGAAGAACAAAGTCCGAATTGTAACATCCGAGAATTTTTGGAATTTTAAAGGAGATATAAGTTATTCCTAGGTTGATTTATAAAAAACGAGCAGCTAAACCACGTTTTCACAACTCGGACTCTAAGCAATTTGAATGTAAAAACGATATTTTCTAACATTTTTTTAGTTTTGACCGAGATCCCAAAACAGTCAATAATGTCCTGAAAATGTCCTCGCCAAATTTTAGCACAACGCTTCCTACCTAAAATAATTTAATTTTATATTTAAATTATCATAATTTATTAAAATAAAAAAATTTAATAAATTAATATATATGTTAATTCGAAAACGTTTGTTAAAAACGCAATTATTAAATTTACGATTCATTTTAACTGATAAAGTAACGAAAAATATATAAATGAATTAACAAACAATTTAAAACAAGTAAATAAACATTATGAAATAAAATCGAGTAAAAACTCATGTTTTATTGGAAAATTTTTGGAGAAACAATAGGCGCAAGTTTCAGTGACTTATTGAATCATCCGTTTGTCACTCAAAAACGAGTCCCGAACGACTATTTTACAAAATATTACTCAAAAGTTACACTTTTGGTCCCCGAGAAATATTTACAAAAAGTACCTCCAACTATTAAACACTTATCAAAAAATTTAAAACTTTTTATATAAATATAAAACTTTTATAAAATTTTCATTTCCATCTCAAAATTTACACACATACATATATAACTCTCCCTCTTCTCTCCCAATTATCCGGCCACCTTTTTCCGGCCAGCCACCGCCGCCGCCGTCGCCGGTCACCGGAAAAGTTTTCCGGTGACTTTTCCGGCCAAAACCAAAAATGGTTCTCACCAACGGATCTACCCGATCCCCCATGTCACGCGCCACCACTCGCCACCCCGCTGTCTCCATGCCACCACCTCACCACTGCCACACCGAAACCACCACCGTCATCATCATCATCATAATATAATCATCACCACAGCCGCGCACCACCCACTCATCATCACCTCCACCGCGACTCAACCACCACGAGGGTGCGTTCGGGTGGGGTTCAGCAGCTAGGCTGCGTTTGTTTGTTATAAACCACCGACGAGGGTGCGTTTTGTTTTGGGTTCACATCCACTAAGGGTGCGTTCGGGTTGGGTTTGCAAGAAAAGGGTGCGTGGGTTCGTGGTAGCACCATAGGGTGCGGTTGGTTTGTATCGGCAGCCAAAGGGCTGCGTTGGTCTTGTGGTTATCAACCACTAGGGCGCGTATGGTTGTCGGGTCAGACCCACGGGGTGCGTGGGGTTGCGGGTCAGACCTGGGGAGGGTGCGTTTGGTTGTAAAACCACCCGAAAAGGGTGCGTTTGTTGTGGGACAGCCACCACCCGAAGAGGGTGCGTCCGGTTTTGGGTTAGCACAAAAAGGGGGTGTTCGTTGGTTGTTATACAAGACTAGGGTGCGTCGGGTTGTGGGTTAACACCCCAAAGGGTGCGTTGGTTTTCATGGCAGCAGGGGGTGCTTGTTTGGCTGTTAAACAGCCTACAAGGGTGCGTTTGGCTTAACAGCCCACCCACAAGGGTGCGTTGGGTTGGCTGTTACCGCACACGGCTGCATTTGGTTTATTGTTATCACAGTCAAGAGTGCGTTTGGTTTAGTAGAAAAGCAGCCTAGGGTGCGTTTGGTTATTGTGACAACAATAGGGGTGTTTGTTTCTGGTTATTAACACCAAATAGGGTGCGTTTGGCATAAGAGATCAACATAAGGGGGGCGTTTGGCTGAAACAGAAAACGTAAGGGTGTGTTTGGCTGTTGGACAGCCAAAGGGTGTGTTTGGTTTGGCAGATTTGCCAAACGGGTGCGTTTGGTTTAGCTCAAGGATCAACAAAGGGATCAACAAGGGTTCGTTTGGTATATATAACCGTAACTAATAAAAATATACCAAGATTTGATATAAATATTAAAATCGGACCGGTGGTTAATTGGTTAAATAAACGTGAATCATTTATTATTTTCGGATATATTACATTAGACGCGTAACGGATTTATAATATGAAAATAATAACAATAACCAATAAATATACTTGAAACTTACTAGGAAGTTTTCTATTAAACTGAATTGAGAAAGTGGATTTGCAACAAAGTCGTTCGACTTGAGATCGTTTTTACAAACGGGAAGGTCATGGCGAAATTTATTTAGATTTCTACATTTAGTAATGTTTTACTAAAACTGCTACTATTTTAGAAAACCGATAAAGGGGACCAAGATTATATTTTGAAGATACATTAATTTGTATTATACGATAATCCGACCATCGAACAAAAACTATACTTTTACAATGAGACGATTATTTTAGACGCGATTCGTCGAGGAAACGAAATATGAGTTTATAAAATATTATATTATATTTTATAATTGTCAGCTAGAAGATAACCTAATAATTGTTGTAAAAGGCTTTACAACCATCGGTTAATTTAATTGGTAATCTTAAAACGTACGAATACGTTTATACAAGAACTTTTTATTAAATTAAGTGATGATTCCAGAAAACGAGTCAGACTAATTGGTTTAATTATTTTACTCACACTTATTATATAATACCTACAAGGTATTATATACTTTTCAGTAATCTTTGGATTGGAAGTATTTAGTATTAACTACACAGTAAATTAATATACGGTTTATTTTTCATATGTAATAAAATAAGGAAATATTTACATACATTGCGTTCACGTATTTTACTTTAATTTATTAACCAACCACCAAACCAATACAACTTAGAATCTAAATCTTATTAAAACGGAGTCGAGTATACATAAATCTGTTCATCGGTTAAACCAAGAACATTATCCAATCCTAGGCTAGTGGGACTTAGCCGTTAAGATTAGTTGCAACTTCTTGATCGAGCCGCTTCGTCTTCCGTTCGTGTTGTGCATATTAGATGCCTATCTGTCAATCGTTCTTCATCATCAATGTGAGTTTCATAGCCCCACTTTTACTCGTTTTGGATAAATGTTTTATACTTTTGGGGTGAGAACATGCTTGTTTACAAATGCATTTACATGGTTGATTACAATTGGTTTACATACTTATCTATATATCTCGCGATAATATAATACTTGGTTTAATGTTGAGACTTGACCACATCGCTATAAATTTGGTGTTATATGCACTCATATGTATATCTCACGGTGAGATACAATACTTGGTCACCCTTAGGAATGCGTTTTAGGGTAAGAAACATATGCATGGGTTTTTATAATTGGACGCAAGTGGACATTTCATATTTAAACTGATTACGTGTTTGCCTAAGTAGCGATAACCCAATGTGCCCACTATCATGAACTGTAAATCACCTGGAGGGTGAGCGCGGATGTTATAAATAGATCTATTTGGGGGTGACGCCTCCGTCGGCAGTGACTAGCAATCACTGATATACGAAACGTATAACATGCGATCAATGGATGTATCCCGGGTTAGAACATCAACATGGGATAATTGTATAACCAATTTATAAGGTATTCATTTAATGTCGAGGCTTCATTGTCAGGTGCTTATAAAACGAAATGACATTTTTGTGGATGTTTTGCACATGATAGCATTTAATCACGGGGGAAATCTTTCGGTCCTACACTGTATACATTTTACCATAAATGTTTGGAATATTTAGAGAGATTGGATTGATTGTCCATGCATAACTTTGAACAAAGGTGGATCCATTCAAACATACGTTTTTGTGACTATTTGGGGATTGAAATGGTCAGACATATTTTACAACTCTTTGAATTATGACATTCATACATACAGTTTGGGAGCATACAAGGTTTGAAACGGTCATGCATACTTTACAAATATTTGATTTCTGAAAATCATACATATATTTTGGAAGGACATTTAAGGGTTTAAATGGTCATACACACTTTGGAAACCTTTGGTTTATCATTTATATTTAAACAAACCTATGAACTCACCAACTTTATGTTGACACTTTTAAGCATGTTTTTCTCAGGTAAATTAGATGCTTGGATTATCTGATGTGCATTGGAGTCTAAATTGACAAGATTTCATACTTGGATTTCTACAAATGATCAAATCTCGTTGTGTTGCTTTCAAGCTTTTCATTGTGATGCAATTATGGGACAACTATTATTTCAATTTAAAAAATCAACAAATGAACGAGATATTTTTACAAAACGACACATTGAAAGAGGTCCTTTCTTCGTTATATCTAGCGCTGTGTATTATGAAGTAGCACCCCAAAGTGGTATTCCGCTGCGTTGATAAATTTGGGGGTGTTACACGAATTTTCCACACTCCCCACATTAAACAATGGCCTAAAGTTTAGCTTAGGTTTTGGTTTTGAAGCAGTTTCGACGTTCACATAAGACTTTGAGCCCATGGACACAGTATCATCAATATTCGTTTTTTCAGAAGAAAAGTTGTTCATCTCCTTTTTAAAATTAGTAGCATAATTCCATATACTGTCATCATAATCATGATTAGTACCAATAGCAGGATCAGTTTCCTTATCCATCTCTCAAACCCACACCAAAAATAAGCGCACAGTAGTAACAAAACGATTATGATGAAAAAACCCTAATCAGGGTCAAAACCCTAATCAGGATAAAGCCTAAGAGAAACGACCCTCGGGATTTATAGCAATAACGAGTAGATCCTAACCGACTTCCATATTGTATTGAGACAGTAATAATGATAAGAGTTAATGCACGCACACAAACCCTATAAAACGCGTCAAAGACGAAACCCTAAAAGACGATCGTAATCAAAACCTAACAAAGAAGCATCAACCCAATAAGAGACCTGTTATATCATTATAATCATGTGATTAACCGATTAAATAAGAAACCTGTTATATCATTATAACGTTTTTATTTCTTTCAATCACATTCGGTTATTGAAAATTGTAAATCATGTTAGGCGAGCAAAATATTATATGTCAAGTGTCACACCCCCAAATAGGGATCCCTTTTTCGATATGGCGTTCCGGGGCGTGAACGTCCATAAAGGCTATTTCCGAGTATATATAGCATAAAAGAACGCCCTCTAAATGTACGTTATGAAAATAAACAAACCGTGTTGCATAAATATAAAAAATTAATAATTTATCATCAATCAATTTAAAAGATTCAAAGACCAACATGCGGAAGCTTAAATGAGTTCAACACGGTATTTAAGATAAGACAATTGATAAAATCTGGAAAACTGTTTGGCAATATAGACTTCATATTAGTTCAAGCAACAGTAACATCCATGCTAATGCAGCTACCTGAGAAAAACATGCTTAAAAACGACAACATAAAGTTGTGATTCATTAGGATTTAGTTCAAAATGAATGTTATAAGGACCACAAGATATCAAAATGTATGCTACAGTTCTAACATTACACTGCATCATAAAAAGGTATTTACGTTGCAACTAAGCACATGACATACTACATAAGCTAATAATGAAAGAAAGCATGTACATTGCTGATAAAATTATATGATATGCCCTTACATTCTCCGACCAAAGACCACCGAACCAGTTTCCGATATGACATATATCAATTTAATCGGGAGGCCCAACCTGGTACGTGAGCGCAACTCACACCAGATAGTGATATATTAGTCCCCAATAGATCTATAAATACACTCGCAGCTCCATCTACGGGTCCTGCCGATCAAGAATTTGACATACATGATATCGGTGCAATTAGGTCAAAATGCTACTTGGCAAACACTTAAACAGGGAAATCTCACGTTATACTCCATGTTTCCGGTTTTAAAACAATCTATGTTTCTCATACCCAAGATATTAAAACAATTATTCAAAAATGAGTAAAAGAGTGGAGGCTATGAACACCACACCTTGATTTGCGTGGAATTAAGTGTGAATATTCTAGAAATAATTCACTAATAACAGAACGACGATGATACCGAAATCAACCTATAAATGGACGTTTGATTTAATATCGGGATCTAATTATAAGAATTATACGAAAAATGCATAGGTGATACTAGTGTACTTTGTAATATATATCTAAAAATTAACGATTGTGATCCGTTTAGTAATAAAATGTTCCGCATAATACATGGTATGAAAAAAATATGTATATAAAATATTACATAGATATATAACGTCTAAGTAAAAATATATATTATATATAAAAATTTTTATATATATAATGTTCGTCACTTAATTTAAACTCTCATATCTCATTTTACCATGTACATTTTCTAGTATTTACTAAGTAAAAATGATATATAAAAATTTTGACATGACCCGTCTCGTTTTTTACACGTTTTTTTCCAAAGTCTAGACTTTATTTAAAACTATTTTCAAACCACATTCATCCACTTTCATACTTAAAAATTATAAATCTTCAAATCCCTTATTATTTGCAACGTCCAACGTTTAAAAATAATTAAACGTAACGCATCTAAATCGTATATTATTAAATAAGCTATTCGCGAACTTATCCAAAATGCTACACTGTAGGCTTTAATGCCTAAGGTATGTTTTATAATATATGTTGGGCACCTGGCCCGTTAAGTCCAAAAAATGAATTTTTTACTGAATATCCATTAAATACAATAAGCAAAACATAAAATTAATAAACACGCGAAATAAATAACTATTAATAAGCTCACAAAACAGCCAAGGAAATGATATCTGAACCATATAAGACTCAAAATAATCACATTGTTTTGGCCCTTGTATTGTGAGGACGCGGCTATAAGCCCTAATAAAGTATATTCGAGCTTATTTATTAAGCCGAATAAGTTTATCGTTTGTCCTTTCCAAATAAGCTAGAAAATAAGCTAATAAAATATAAGTCAAATCAAAATAAGCTAAACAAATATAAGTCCACTACTAGCCGATAAACCTGGTTGTGAAATTTCTAATCCATGCTTCCTTACAAGGCTTATGTACCTGTGTATCATATACACTATACTAGTCTTAAAAGTATCCAAATTTTACAGTTACCAGCCAGGTAAAAAAAAGATTTTGAAAATATTTACCTTTCAGCATCAAAGTCCTCCAATCCAAGATCTTCATCCTAAATGAATATATAGTCATAGGGTGTCAGTATGTCCGGATGCAAAAAGCGTTTGGCATACCACCTAAAACCAATTTTAGAAAGTTTTCATCTATCAAAGATGTTTAACTGTTATTTGTGTTGTAGATCGATTAATGCAAATGTTACCATTTTTTGCTTGAGAACACTGGCAGTATATCACTAATTGACCATTCCTAATTCATCCATCTGCTTGTCCGTGTCCATCATATTAAGAAATAAGCATAATGGAAAAGTTGCCTGAGAACTAATGACAGTAATATTTAGAAAGGCTCACAAACAAAGGAATCGAATTCAACTTTAATGATGAGATCTCGGGTAGATGTGCTCCGGTTAAACGTCATCGCCGATAGATAATCGTCGTCTCCAGTGGAAGATCGCCATCTGTGGTAGACAATCTTCGCTTCCGGTAGAAATTTTGACGTTGCCGTGGAAGATCTATGCATCACCGAGTATATGATCGACTCTTCCATCATCAATGAAGCTAATAGAAAAGGGGGCAAGATTATAAGGATATGTGTTTTAAGCACTGTGTTACACGAGATACTAATTAAAGAAAATGTTATAAGTACTTTCCATCCCAATTTTGAGAGGAAACACATTACTTTAAGATCAACAAAATTAAAAAACAACTTTACTTCCATTATCCTTTCACTTCCTCCTTACTCTACTCGAGAACACAACCTCTTCTATTTCATTTTTATTTTCTTTCATTTTCTTTTTTAACTCTAACTCGAGAACACATGTTAATATTGGGGAAAACAAAGTATAAAGTCAATCCACATAGACAAGAGGGATCATTTATATGAAATGTGACCCCAAGGACGAAGAATGCAAATAATGGAACAATGTCAGGACAATATATTGTAATATAGAGGGTAAAATGGTAACGGACACTCATAAAAGCACAAAAACCCACTTTAATGATCATATAAGCAAAAAAATTAAAAGTGAGACAATAAAGATATAGGGTAAGTAATGATATTCTTCAGTAATTACCGTACATCCAAAAATGGGATAAAAAGTATCAAACCATTAAACTGATGGAATAAATAATTAGGCTCTGATTTGTAAATTGGGAGTGGGGTCACAGAAATATCTGAATTTTGTCATGGCTGCAAACAAACATAGTTACATAGTAACAATTTATACTATGCCATCTGATCATTGCCCCCACCTAGTTACATTCGGATTTTCAAAGACCTATTTCATTTGGTTGAGATTACAACAATCATCACAGCCCATTTGGAAAACACTATAAGTATTAGTACGAAATACAAAACCAATAACCATAAACCACATATTCACCACCACAAATCTCTACCAGTAACTGGCCCACCCTCTGAAAAAACCCTAATTCCAAAAACCCACATACTTGGGCAGAAACCTCTGCAAAAGAAATTTAAAGTATAATCAAAATCAAGATTTTCTTCCAAAAACCCTAATCTCATCAAACAAACAGTTTTTATCCAACTATTAAACACATAGTATTTCACAAAATAAAATTTAATTATTTGGAAGGGAGGTGCTTTCGCTGTTGTTGCTACCGTAAACATCAAACGCTATAGACACATCCCTCGGCACACCGTAGCACGTCTTCTTAGATCCCATATGCATATAGCTCGGTCCAAACAACCTTCTTTCCCAGCCGAATCCTATTTCCATAAACAATAATTATAAACCCCTGAATTCCTAAATCATAACACTAATTCTTAATAAGTCAAAAAGTGTTTTATTCTTCTTATAATTAAGTACCTATAAACAAACTAACACACCTTTATCTTTTTTTATCTTATGTGAGTGAAACCGAATGATATGACACTGTTGATGCATGACGACGGTAGGGTGCGTCCAACAGCATGATGGTGCTGAATATGAATCCCATAAACGTTGAAACAAATATTGATTAACAAAAAGATTTGGTAAATCAGAATGAAACAGCCCCTATGCTCAACCCATATAACCCGCCCATATAAACGCCATTAGCTAAAGAGAATTTACCTTAATTCTATAACCGTCTCTCTCAGTCTCTTGTTGCAAAAGTGTTGATTTTGTGATGTCTGATTATCGGGGCGGTAGATCGATGGATCTATGTGTTGGGAATAGTTTAGAGTGGGAGCAGATTTATGGTAAGAGCATATTAGGGTAGTCTAGAGGCGATGGTAGAAGGGATGTGGTAGGATTTCATTTTATGTTTGACATTTACAAAATTACCATAGTTTAGAATAGCTCCACACGCAGGGACTAGAATAGACAATCTTGTATACTTAGCATTTGTGTGGGTTATAAATACCCCTCTAAGGCTTCCATAGAGGGGTTAAGGCTTTTGTATCATTTCACTTTCCATCTTATTTTACACTTTTGTTTTTCTTTCTACTCTATTTCTCTCTCTAAACATGAATATCATGTGATTTGAGTCTCCAAGACCACTGAATCAAGATTACTTAGATTCTTACAATTGGTATCAAGAGCCATGGGGTGATATTGTTTGTTTTTGTGCTTGTTTTTACTTGTTTCTACTCGTGTATTTGGTTCGAACTATACAAAAGGTTTTTACCTTTTTGTGGGTTTAAAAACCATAAAGTCTACTACTTTCTTCTTCCTTTGTCTTAGTATTATCTAGTTGTACAAGCAAAACCTTGGAAAATACATAAAAATCTTCATTTTTATAAGTTTTGGTTCGAAAAAGTGTTTTTGTGTCCAAAATATTGATTTGAAAATTTTTGTGTTAAAAAGTTTAAAGTTTGTATTTTTAAGGTTCTACTAGGCTTAGATAAGTAAGTTGTACAAGAAATTTTGAGTAAAAACGTCAAAAAGCAAGTCTTTTAGTGTTTTGGAAAAGTTGAAGTTCGTTTTTGGAGAAGGCGAATTAAGGAGTTTCTTGAAGGCGAATTAAGGATTTTCTTAAAGGCGAATTAAGGATTATCTTGTGAGGCGAATTAATCCTTTTCTAGTGCAAGGCGAATTAATACTTTCCTTCTCAAGGCGAATTAATTTTTTCTTCACAAGGCGAATTATCCTTTTCTAGTGCAAGGCGAATTAATACTTTCCTTCTCAAGGCGAATTAATTTTTTCTTCACAAGGTGAATTATCCTTTTCTAGTGCAAGGCGAATTAATACTTTCCTTCTCAAGGTGAATTAATTTTTTTCTTCACAAGGCGAATTATTCTTTTCTATTGCAAGGCGAATTAATCCTTTTCTACTCAAGGCGAATTAATTTCTTCTAATACAAGGCGAATTAATCATTTCTTGTAGAAGGCGAATTAATCTCTTCCTCAGAGGCGAATTAATCATATCTTGTTGAAGGCGAATTAATCACTTATTCAGAGGCGAATTAATCTAAATTTGAATTATACGGTTTATCTCTTTGGTTTGTAAAATCCCGTGAAACATTTACTTGTTTTCCCAGTTTAATCAAGAGTTGTAAAATCACGTGTATTCTTAAGACTTAAAACACTTAAAACCAACTCACTTTAACACAATTACTTCTTATCATTGTCCGATCAACAAGTAATCTTTTCTCATACCAACAAAGTAACAATGTCTACTCTTGCAGAATTCATGATACTTCGTCTAGTGCTGCAATTCGTCCAACCAATGTTTTGGAGAACACCTTTATGAACCTAGAAAAAAGCAGAATGGAACTTTACATGCAAAACAGAGAACATGGAAGAATGATACTTGAATCAATTGAACATGGTCCACACATTTGGACTACGATTGAAGAAAAAGGGCAAAGAAATATGAGGAATTGTCAGCGACTGAAAAAATTCAAGCTGATTATGATCTCAAGGAAACTAATATCATTCTTCAAAGACTACCATCTGATGTTTATTCACTCGTTAATCATCATAGAGTTGCCAAGGATCTATGGGAAAGAGTTCAACTACTAATGCAAGGTACCTCATTGACAAAGCAAGAAAGGGAGTGTAAACTGTATGATGCATTTGATAAGTTTGCTCACATCAAGGGGGAATCACTTCATCAGTATTACTTGAGATTTACTCAGCTGATCAATGACATGAACATTTTCAAAATAAAATTGGAGTAATTTCAGGTCAATACCAAGTTCTTAAACAGTCTTCCACCTAAATAGAGTAAGTTTGTGACTGATGTCAAACTTGTAAGAGATTTGCATACCACCAACTTTGATCAGCTTCATGCATATCTTGAACAACATGAACTCCATGCAAATGAAGTCCGTATTATGCGTGAACGCAATCAAGATCCACTTGCACTAGTTGTGAATCATCAAATGACACCATCACACTTCAACACTTATCAATCTTCATACAACAATCCTCAGTTCCAACAACAGTTTTCACCATCTCAGTCTCCTCAATATGGATCAATTCATCCCATACAACATTACTCAACTACTTATCCATCCACACCTCGTGCAATTACTTATCCGTCAACACCGCATCCTAATGCTTACTCATCTACAGTACATCAAGATGCTTGTCCACAACCACAATCCATTCCTCAAATTGAATATACCGTCTCCACAATTAATCAACAAACACATCTTGCTGAATTTCCTCAGATAGACTCCGTTCTAGCAGTTTCTGTGTTTAAGCAAGAAGATGACCCTATTGATGCCATTAACAAAATGATGTCATTTCTGTCTACTGTCGTCACATCAAGTTTCCCAACTACCAACAATCAGCTAAGGAATTCTTGCAACCCATGACAACAAGAAACTATTCATGATGGAAGGGTGACTGTTCAACCAGTTCAGGGGAGACAAAGTTCATTTGTTGCTGGTACTTCTGGAACAAGGGCTAACATCTCAGGAACAGGAGGGAATAATTCAAGTCAACAAAGAGTTGTGAAGTGTTTTAACTGCCAAGGGGAAGGTCACATGGCAAGTTCTTCTAGTTAAAGCACAAGTATCTCGTAAAGTTCTGAATGAGGAGGAATTGGAACTTTTGGCAGACCCTAGAGTTGCAAAAGGTCCAGTTACACAGACGGTCATTACATACAATGCAGCTTATCAAGCAGATGATTTGGATGCGTATGATTCTGACTGTGATGAATTCTTTATAGCCAAGGCAGTTCTTATGGCCAATTTGTCTAGTTACAGTTCAGATGTTCTCTCCGAGGTACCTCACTCTGAAAACACTCATAATTATATGCTAAATCAAAGTGTGCAAGAGATGTTGTATTCTGAACAAACTCATCTTGTGAATTATCCAGAGAATGAGATAACAATTGATAGCAATATCATTCCTTATTCTTAGTATCTGCTTGAAACACAAAATGCAGCTGTTCAGGATACAAATTCTTCTGCACAACAAGATGCCATAATATTATCTGTGTTTGAACAACTGTCAAATCAAGTAAATAATTATAACAAGGTCAATAAGGACAATCTAATTGCCAATAAATCCTTATCTACTGAGCTTGAAAGATACAAAGAACGGGTGAAATTGCTAGAAGAAACACAAAATGTGGATTTAAGTACTCGAGAAAAGCTTATAATGGATGATAAACTTCAGCAAAAAAATGCACAGTTTGCAGATTTTGAAAAAGAATTTAACTATCTTAAACAAACTCTTTCTAAACAATCAAAGGAAAAGGAATTGTTAACAAAAACATTTAATGTTTTCAAAACCAAATCCAAGGAAAAGGAAGCTAAGAATATTGATAAAGAAATTGCTTTGGAAAAGAAATTTAAAGAAGTGGACAATATTGTTTGTAAAATGGGTCAATCCGCGCAAACTGTGCATACGCTCACGAAACCACAAGTTTTCTATGATAACAACCTGAAACAAGCTCTTGGTTTTTAAAATCCTTTCTATCTTAAGAAAGCTCAGCAGATTAGGCCAATGTTTTATGATGGTAGTGTTATTGCTAAGGAAACCAATATGATTTCAATTGCTGATTCTGAAGAGACTTTGATGCTTGAGGAAGAGAGTCGATC